>JABGLY010000215.1:0-209892 GCA_013623525.1 Fusarium dimerum | reverse complement strand
CCTGAGAGTGAGGAATGCTTCAGGATGAACTTGCTATACACAAGGGCGGAGACGAGTATAAGAAGGCCGTGTTAGGTAGTATGCAATACAAGATTTGTTCATCGTCTTAACCAGTTTCAACTTGACATTTCCCGTTTCTCAACAACATCCAACTATGAAGTTCACTGCCCCTCTTCTATCTATCACAACACTTCTTGGGTTGGCCCTCGGCCAAGCGGTCATCATAAACAGCGGAGTCGACTCTAAACTTGTCGTCCCGGACAGTTATATCGTCACGTACAAGTCCAGCGTCACATCTAGCAGCAAGAAGAAGCACGAGGCAGCCATCAGTCAGAAGGCTAAGAACAAGGGCAAGGAGGGTGTTGTTGACAACATCAACCTTGGAGGCCTTCAAGGTTATGTCGCTGAGATTCCGGCCTCGGAACTCAAGGATGTCATCAACTCTGACCTGGTTAGCGCCTCGAACGTTGAGACAAGACGAGACATTTGCTAACCCTGGCGACTAGATTGATTACATCGAGAAGGATACTATAGTCAACATTAGCGCTGTTGCTGCCCCTAGCTATGGCCCTTCTACTAAGCGTGCCTATATCACCCAGCTCAACGCACCTTGGGGTCTCGCTCGTATCTCGCACCGGACTACTGGTCGCATGTCTGACTACGACTCTGGCTACTACTATGACACCACTGCCGGTGCTGGTGCGCATGTGTATGTGATCGACACGGGGATTCGAACAACGCACACCGAGTTCTCGGGTGGCCGCGCCGTTTGGGGTGCCAATTTCATCACCGGCTCTCCGAACACGGACGAATATGGGCATGGCACCCATGTTGCCGGAACTATCGGTGGCAAGACCTACGGTGTGGCAAAGGCCTGCAAGTTGTATGCTGTAAAGGTGCTTGACAAGAACGGTGCTGGTACAATGTCCGGCGTGATCCAAGGTGCGCAATGGGCACTGAATCATGCCAAGTCCAAGGGCATCACTACCAAAGCCGTCATCAACGTGTCTCTTGGTGGTCCGTTCACAGCCGCTGGTAATGACATTGTCAAGGCTATCACCGACGCTGGCATTACTGTTGTCGCAGCTGCTGGCAATAGCAACGACGATGCTTCTTTCTACACGCCTGCTTCTGCTCCTTCTGCCATCACTGTCGGTGCCACTGAGGGTGGTAATTACCGGGCACCATGGTCTAACTATGGCGCCTTAGTCGATATCTTCGCGCCTGGAAGTGCCATCCTCAGCTCGTCACATTTCACCGATTCCAGCAGCATGTATCTTTCTGGCACCAGTATGGCCAGTCCTCATGTTGCCGGTCTTGCTGCGTACTTCATCTCGAAGGAGGGGCTACGAGGCTCTACAGCTGTCACCAAACGCATCCTTGGCGCTGCTGTTCTTAACGTCGTTTCCAATCCACAGGGTAGTAACAACCGCCTTGCCTATAACGCTGGTGGCAAGTAATCAATGGGGAATTTAAGTACAGATGAAAAAGGTGCTGTTGAGGTGATCTAAGATTATCTTGCCGGAGATTTAGGCTTTGTTTTATGAATAGCGAAAAATTTTGAAGCTAATGAATTTGAGGTGTCATTGTATTGGTTCCCAGCAAAGATGTTTTTTTATAGCTGCAACATATATAAAAGCATAACGATAAACGCTACTAGCATCATAGGCTCGATGCTGAGTTGTAACACTATTCGACTTAAAACAAGGAGGGCTCGTCCTTTTGTTCGCACAACGAGACCACCATTGCTAACCCTCCACTGACGTTCTCAGATAGGAACAGAAAGCGAAAGAGTCTACAGTAGCAGGTTGGGAATGCCGAAGACAGTACGTATAGAAAACATGCTACTTTCCTGCTAGATTGCTAAGAATGGAGGCAAATACGACAACGCAGGAACTGTTCTCCATCTTTTTCCGTAAATAATACTGCCCGTCCCGATTACCTTGACATGAGAGTTGTGGAGGCGCTACCAGGACTGTCACGGGCCCTACCCTATGTTACGCTCTATGACAGATAGCTCTTGGGCTAAAGCCACCGCAAAGACTATATGTTCACTTGCTGCTTTTGCCGGAATAACCCATAGTAAGATATCTTTGGAATCTCCAACTTCTTCACCTAGATTGCAGTTGATGCTTGATTTGTGCGGAAAGACTGTTCCAATGGGTTACGCTACTCTGAGGGCCGTCGGACTGTTAACTCAGACTACTGTAGCTAATATTGTTTTGTTATAGCATGCAGCAGATGTTTTCTTAGACTCTTGCCGGGTTATTGGTTACCAACGACATAAGAAGTCGCGGTTATGGCCAGAACTTGAAACCACTCAATCAATTTCATGAGCAGAGAAACTCAAGCAGACCTTAAAAGCTTACGCATGTGATACAAGACTGCTGTCGCTGGCTAGCTGTATATATAGTGTGATCTAAATCGACATATAAGGGTTGGCTGGTCACAGTTAATTAGATTAACCTAAGAAATGTGACTTGTCGGTGTAACATTCCTCGAAAGCCATGCAAGGCCACGGTTCGAATTGTGTACCACGACGTGCATAAAGCCAATATATTTGCCAGCAAAGAATCAGCTTCGCTTTAGAGACTCTAATTAAATATACTAACAGTTGGCCATGGCAAAGTACTCAATCTGAGCAGGAATCTTAAACTACTTCTTTTGATTCTAATCTCAATCTTAACTAACTTGTTTTTATCTTGGTCTTATTATGGTATTAATCTTCCCAGACCGCGACTCAAAGTCGGAGGCTGGAAGTCCCATGATAAGAGTAATTTCATTACTCTCATCAAAAGTCGAAGCGTTGGAAATATCGAACGTGACAGGGAGCGGAATATGAAGAACAATTTTCCCAATCACACCTACGTGAGAACAAAGTAGTACATGAAGATCGTTGAGTTGAAAGTCGCCCTTATCCAGCAAGGCCACAAACTGGGGAATTCAGCCAGCCGCAACAATTCCGGCATACTCAAGTTCATTAAAGGGCGGGAGGAGCTGATAGCCTTTGCCTGAAAATGGTAAAGGACGAAGTATCACAGTCTGGGCATACTATCTTGTTATCCCAAAGGGAACTAGATCTATGACATTGAGTTATCTCGCATTCGGCTTGCAATCCATCCCCTAAAACTGACTAATGTGAACCACTACTCTGTACTCGCATACTGATAGTTTTGGGGGGGAGACGGAGCGATCTGAGCTTGGGATGGCGGGTGCTTCAGATATCTGGTATAAAATGGAAGACAAATCACCTTGAAGGTCTTAAAATTCATTTCTGGCTACAGGCTTCCTCATATTTCTGCCCATCATATGGGCATACTCTTTCACCGAATAACCTGGTCTGGCATATGATCATCAAGAATCTGGACACTATGTTTCACCGCGATTAATACAGAATGGGGCTACTATGTATTAGCTTTCTTATTGCCATTGGAACATCCCATCAGATATTGTTCCTGGCATTCTTTCCTGTGCTTTCAAGAAGAGATATTTGAATATATTGAGCTTAATAGATGGCAGAATCTCTTTCATGCAACGGACCTGAAGATATTATCATCTTGACACGAGTTTCATTCCCTTTCGCGTAGGTAAGGGATTGACGTGTGAAAGCAATGCCTTTTACCGACACCAGCGACCAATACCAGTATTTCGGACACATAAAGCATCAATCTAGGCCAAAGATTAACGCAGACTTCAAGTCAATTCATAGCGCCAATGGGAAAGACCAACGGGGGACTTAAAAAGAACTCGAAGGAGGCGCGGTGATGTTGACCAGCATCGCGTTTCTTCAACCGTGGGGTGTGTCTGATTCTCATGTAAGCGGCCGAATCTCGCCCCAAGAACCAACCGTTCTGGATATCACATTCCCATGATTTAATATAACTGAGTGGGATGAACACAAACTTGTGTGGGACGGACTATAAGGCCAGAGAAGACATGGAGACTGCGCGTCACAACGCTGGGGAACTGTTCAGCCAGCCACGAATATGCTTTAGGTTGTGCCTCATTCCGATAGACTATGCCACGTGGATACTTCGCTCAGAGGAGTGGAAAGTATGAGAGCTGGGTCGGGCCGTCTGCACGATTCTCGACCTAATGCTTTGGAGGGCACGCCAAAACGTACAAAGGTCTTCCAGTGCGTGATACTTGTTCATTATTCTGCAGAACGTCTCGTCATTACTGCAAATTATGCGCTTACTCAAGCCCAAAATTATTATGACTTGATCACAGGTTACTTCAGCTAGCATTAGCCCAAGAATGGTCACATTCCTATCAATTCGTGGTTTGTCATCCAGGCAGCCAGGTTGAGTCTCAACTTCATATTCCATGTAACTTGTGGCGTGTTCGCCATGCTCTTGATTCAGAACTGCCCGTTGCGCAGCTAGCCATGCCTTCGCTTATTGAGTCGAAGACGGCCATGGTACGGTCTTAAGTTTAATCTCACTATGCGAAAGTCACAGTAACGAAAGAATGTTCAAAATACCAAGCCATCGTCGTATCAGAGCACTGAATAAAACTTACCCAGGTAGCAAAGAGAGATGGCTGAATACCTATCGAGTTAGGCAAAGAAGGTTATCGGACAAGATGCGCAGTCATTGACTGCTGTTATTGAGCTGAGGATTTCGTTTAAATACCCAAGACATCGCCAATCTCTAAGCTCATCACATTCGACTTATAGTGTCAACTAACCACCAGCTTTCTGCCACAATTTACTTCACAAGAACTCTTCTTTCCCCTGAATGCGATATGGACGAGGCACAGGCCATGAGAATGGTGCAGCAAGCGGCGCTGGTGTCCCAAGTATGTTGATGATTTATCAGATTTGTTTGATTGCCAGGGCTAAAAAAAAAACCAGAAAATCCGAGAAGCACTTCAGGCTTCCCTTCCTGTCGCCACAGAGCAGCTGATGACTGTCCAAATCCCAGGTACCATCATTGACACCTCGTACGTTGAAGTACCATGAGCCTCATGGAAGCTTTGAGCCTAGATACTGATATATAGTCAAGTGAAACCGGTCCTTATGTCTGGAACGACAAGGAAGAATCCGACACTCCTCACCGGATCAAGGTCAATGAATCTCGTCTTGTGGACAACATGGTCCCCCTAAGCAAAGTTATGGTGCGTTTACTGTGAGCGTGGGCTTTGAAGGGTGTTGAACATCATCACTAAACTGTCTCATAGATGGGCGTCACTGGCAAGAGCGTATCTAGAAGTTATGCTGCCGCCCTCGATATGCTCATTCCTGAGGATGCGCCCATCGATACAGACAAGACTACCACTTTCAAGACCGCTGCTGCTGACCGCTACGTGGCAGCAATGAAATATCTCACTGAAACTGCTCCAGGCTCGAATAAGTCCGTTATTGACATTTACGTTGAGAAACAGCAGGCTTATTCAGAGGCAATGAACAAATGGGAAGCAGCCAAGGCCAAAGCTCGAGGTGAATAGCCAAACATCTTCTAGTATTTCTGAACATGAAAGTAACATCATGACTAGCCGACGCAAAAGAGCGCTATCCTGGCAACGTCAGAGAGCAACAGAGATTCTATGATGATTGGAACCAAGAAAGTTTCCGCAACGTTAGTTGATTTCAGGGTTAGCATGTCATACCACATCTCATCGCTGACACAATGCATCGATAGTTCAAGAATAATGCACAGGCAAAATATATGGATTGTAAGTTATCAGTCTTGAGTAGTCGGTTAGCCGAAAAAAAATCAACATCATCTCGCAGGGATTGTAAATGGTAGCAAGTACAAGGTATCTCGCCTTCGACGACTTCATCCTCCAGCTGCGGACTGCCATAGGCCTTCTGTCAAAACGCTGACTTGTAGCACAGGTCGACTACTACTTTGGCATTGTCGATGTCTCCTCGGCTATGAAACGAGTAGAGTCAAGCAAGGAAGCTGCTCGTAATCTCGTAGTGATTGACCCCGACGGCTCTACTGAATGGCAGGAGGTCCATCTCACGCCAGCTAACTGGTAAGCTCGTACATACTTAGCTCATCAGACATTCGCTAAAATATCCTAGGGCGACTTTGTGTAAAGAGAAGGTGGATCAGTGGCAAGAACAAAACAAAGCACTCAGTCGCAAAGACTTTGAGATTGAGATCAAGCGCCTCAACCGTCTACTCTTGTCATATACTGGCCTTAGAGATGTAAGCAATCTACTTGAGCTGTTACCATAAGTGATCTAGAGTAACTGACCCAACTTCAGTCTATCGATCCTGACCACACAATTGCTAAGCTTATTGAAGATAGCAGATCTGGTAAGGAGAACGCAAAAAGGGTTGAAGGTGAGGTACAGACGAACGGCGTGGTGGAAGACGAAGAACGGGTCGAGAATCCGGCGCCTAAAGTTGTGGCCAGAACACTTACCGAGGAGGAAGAGAAGTTGTCGTTAGCCTACAAAGAGCTTTACGACGCACAGAATGCCACTCCACCCAATCTCCTTGTTACCAAGCAGAAACAAGATGCCCTACAGAAAGCCCTCGAGGATAACGGCAAAGCCAATCTGGCAAAGAACAAGCAAGTTGCTGCCGATCTCTCAAACAAAAGCAAGAGAGAAAAGGTGCTATGGATCAATAACATGATAGCTGATGTGGAGAGTCAACTCTCTCTGCTTGAGAAGGGGCTCGAGGCATTTTACAAATCAAGCGCCGCGGCTCCTGCCATCACTGATGTTGTGAAGAAGGATGTCAAAGAGCCCGGTCAAGCTAACGGCGGTGAACTGGTATCGACCCAGTATGCGGAGGCAGACGGACAGTTTGCAGATCCTAGTAAGCATACCCTCATGATACTTCATTCGGTTTTGGGTTGACAGAGAGTCTGCAGAGTTTGGTATTCCACGCAATGGTATTGCCACAGCGAAGGCAAACAAAGTAGAGCCGAATAAGTGGACAAAGGTATCCTGAACTCTGCTATCATTTCTTAGGTTCTTTGAACCAAACTCACATCGTCACAGATCAGCCTTAGTGTCTCGGCGTCGTCTCAATCAAGCTCGAAGGAGACCTCGTCATCTTCCACGTCGGCCAGTGCTAGTGCCAGTGGATGGTGGTGGAGTGCATCAGCCAGCGTCAACCATTCTGAGGCCTCAATGTGCGTTCATGTTGCCCTATATATATATTCCTTCCGAATTGCGAGACTTTTTGTACTAATCCTCGTCCTTATATATCTATAGGAAAGCATCCAACGCGACTGCAAACTGTAACGTTGACGTCAAGTTTGAAGCTTTGCTTGTAACCATCGATCGTGCCTGGCTGCATGGTGAGCTTTTCACAGACCCCGAGCTCAACACGAGCAACGACGTGGCCCTTTCTCCAGGTGCCATGGACCTCCATAAGCTCATTGACCAGAAGAATGAAAAGGCCTTGGCTAACTATCCCTACTTCCCATCGTATCCAACCTCGTTTATAGTGGCTTCGAATGTGGAACTGGAGTTTCGGGGTGATACGACTGCTCTCGAAGAGGCCGTGGAGTCGTCGCATACCGACGCCCAGGCCAAGGTTGGTTGGGGGCCATTCAGCTTGAGCGCTAGTCACAGCCAGGACAAATCGAGCGCAAAAACCAAGATGGAAACAACCGCCACTGGCACAAGAATTACACTAGAGGCTCCTGCAATCATCGGTTGGGTCAGCCAGCTTGTGCCTCAACTACCAAGACCAAAGGGCACAAACTTCTTAGTAGGCCCAATGGTTTAGAGGTTGTAGTCGGTCTACAAGTCTCAGGGATAATCAGAATGTCGGGAAGGGATCCCAAGCCTAGGGAAGCAGGAATTTGACTATGGAGTAATACTATGATTTTCTTGGTATTTCGCTTGTTCTCTTATACGTATGTTGAATATCTTGTGCAATCTTTGCACGTGACAGATATCCTGTCTGTCCGATATCTAAGCACTCAGACCTCAGCTCGATACGCCCTATATTGTTATGGTAATGCAGTTTAAAATCGCTTTTTTTTTCTGGTTGTCAGAATACGTAACAACAGACAGTCAACCCTTCACTAAAAGTCGATCATCTCAAGGTCTAATAAGCTGTTACCTCAAGGCAGATACAAATCGTATCGTTATAGCACGAACAGAATGAGCGGTCCCATACTATGAACGATCCATAAGATCACGAGTATTTCAACGTCATACAGCGTCACTCTGGTTTCTCTAAATTCAATTCGTCAGCGAAAGAGGGGTATAATCCTTCCGAGTGGTGTTTGAAGGGTGTAAGCAAACGGGAATGCTTACCAATACGTTAAATGTTGACAACAATACAGCATAGGGGATTCAAATTCTCACACATTCATCCAGACATTATCAATAATCTCACGCCTTACTTAAAGAATTCACTGGTTCTCTTGGTGGCCACTCAAACCTGCAATGTCGTCCATACGTACCGATATTCCCACAGTCGACAACATTAGTCTTTCTGCCATCGTCGGTGAAGAGCACCATCATGATACAGTCCCGGAAA
The DNA here is from genome assembly GCA_013623525.1 of Fusarium dimerum. Classification (NCBI taxonomy): domain Eukaryota; kingdom Fungi; phylum Ascomycota; class Sordariomycetes; order Hypocreales; family Nectriaceae; genus Fusarium; species Fusarium dimerum. The sequence goes on along the minus strand of JABGLY010000215.1, from coordinate 201,430 downwards.
ATGCAATAGAGGCCATCCCTGATGGTGGTTACGGTTGGACCGTCGTCGCGGCATGTACTTTCCTGCTCTTCTGGGTCAACGGATATACCACCGCATGGGGCGTTCTCCAAACAGCCATTGTGAAATCATCACGACTGCACACTGATGTGCGAACCATCACCTTTGTTGGAAGTCTATACATGGCTTGCATGGTCGCCCTCAGCTTGGCGTCAGTCAGGGTCATGAGGAGTTTGAGTGTCCGTTACACAGCCCTCGCGGGCGTCATTCTTTTTGGGCTTGGCCTGATAGGCGCGAGCTTCACACTGGACCATCTTGCGGGACTGTTCTGCATTGCTGGTGTTCTTGTGGGATGTGGATCATCTCTTCTGTACACAGCCACGAATGTCTTGCCCATCCAGTGGTTCAGTGGTCGATTGGGGATGGCCAACGGACTTGTCAAGGCTGGCGGCGGCTTGGGCGCCACGGTACTTCCATTGGCAATGCAAGGTCTTATTGACAAATCTGGACCTGTTTGGGCTATTCGCATAATCGGCTTCGCGACACTTGGTACGGGGATCCCCTGTGCGTGGTTGCTTAAGGACCGGATCCGGACCGGTGCTGCCTCTCGGCCAGCGTGGTCACTGCTTAGAAACGTCCCTTTCTTGACCTTGTCTCTAGCCGGTGCCGTCGGTGTCTTTGCGCTCTTCGTTCCCCCATTTTTTCTGCCCCTGTTCGTAAGCTCCATTGGCTTGTCAACATCTACTGGAGCAGGACTTGTTGCCGGATTTGGTGCATCGACGGCGGTTGGGCGTCTTATAGGCTGATGGATATGTGATAAGATCGGACCTTTCAATGCTCTCGCCATCACTACTCTAGTCAACAGTGTCAGCATGCTAGCCATATGGCCCGTCAGTTCATCCCTTCCGCCACTCTTTATCTTCGCTATTATAAATGGATGCGCGAATGGAAGTTTCTTCGTTGGGCTGCCCACTGCTGCTGCAGCTCTAGCCCCTGGATCAGGTGCGGCATCAATTAGCTTGATGACTTCCTTCTGGACTCCAGGCTACCTTCTAGGCGCCCCGTTGGCCGGGATGCTGATTGACTCTACTGGCGCAGCCGAGGCTTCTTCGATTGAGCCGTACAGAGCAGCAATCTTTTATGCTGCGGGGACTGGTGTGTTGGCCACGTTTCTGGCCACTTTGTCAAGATTGAAACTGGACACCAAACTGGTTAAAAAGCTTTGAGATTTTAGATAATCCAAGGGGGCTGGACAGCACTGGCGTGATAACATACGCTGTGCCTAGACACTGATTAGAATCTATTAGTTAGTATAAGCCCAAGGGTGTTAGGTCCTGGAACTCATTGCATACCCAAATTGAATTTAACCTACTGTCTACGCATTCGATTTTGATAAAAATGACTCTTCCTCGTCACCAACTGCGATACCCCTATGTGCTGTTCAATTTCAAAAATCTCTTGCAAGTCAGTATCGGCAGAGCTTTAGTCAAACAGTGGATGTCCTCGTAGGAGTAATAAGTATTATTGCTACAAGATGTTAAGAGTATGTAAGCCAACCGTGCCAAGCATTCCTCATACGCTCTGCCCTATCTACTGTCAGGTAGGCAGAGTTGGCCAACCTGACCTGCAACTCCTTGAATTTAGCCGTCGGTGCGCCTTTCTCAAAAAGCATGTCCAATTCAAGGTACGAGAGGCCTTGGGTTTCCGGTAGTCGAAAGTAGCAATAAATAAAACAAAGAAAAGCTGTTGCTGCATAGACGAAGCATGACCTGCCCTGCATATTCCAAGCTGTAGGGTTGAGCATCTGCGGGACGATGATGTTATTTATGATCATGAATATATTATAGATGACTCGAGCAAGGGCAATGGTCTTGACCCGGAGCCGTGTAGAGGGAATTTCAGCCACGATGACATAGCAGGTTGGGCCAATACTCAGGTTGTAGAGGAAAGTGGTCGCGATGAGAATGGCTCCCAGGATCCAGTTCAGAGATTGATGACCTTTCAGTGCAACAGATAGGATGCCACCAAGGGTGAGCATGAAGACTGCGGCGGCGAGACCCGTAAGATAAAGCTTTCGACGACCAATATGTGAGAGTAGAAACCATGAGATGATGCCTCCGACCAGAGCCATCCCATACATGCCAGTGGCGAGACTGAACGACTTGGATGAGTCGAAGCCGGCTTGCTCCAGAAAGTATGGGGCATAGCCAGTCAGGATCCAACCACAAAGAGCCTGGACGGACCAGACCATGCATGAGATCTCGGTGCGTCGAAGGTTTGCACCTTTGAACAGGTCGGTGTAACTTGCGCCACCATAGTTGAGCTTTCGTTCGATCCGGTTGGTATGCTCCATGACGGCAATAGTATCATCAATATCAAGCTGAGATTGTTTGGTGAGGCGCTGGAGAGCATGTCGAGCCTCGACCTTCCTCTCACGGCGGATGAGCCACCCTGTTATACCTATCAGTAACGCATCAAGTGGATAGTTTCTAGGCAAAGGTTACATACAAGGGCTTTCCGGAGCAAAGCAGATTCCAATAAGTAGAGGAATTGCGAAAGCCCACTGCAGGGCGAATGGGATACGGTAGGACCATTCAGATTCATTGTTGACAAGTGCGCGAAGGATGCCAGTGCCGAGCAATTGACCAACCACCCAGCACATGTTGACGTTGCTAAGGAGGCAGGCTCGTATCGCTGAAGGTACAACCTCGGCAGCGTAGGTAGCCGCAAGTGTTTGGATGACACCCCATGAGATACCTGTAGAGCTGGTGATTAGCTTCTAGAATAGGGGAAGAGTCATACTGGAGATAATAGAGGACAACAACGGAGGGGGGTATCTGTTGGACACACATACCACATAAAGCTTGAGAAGCCACCAGAACAGCGATGTTGTGAGCAAAAAAGGCTGGGAAGACAGCAATGCACATCCATGCCAGACTGATCAACATCATTTTCTTGTAGCCGATGCTATAGGTAACCCAGCCATGAATCAACAGTCCCAGAACCTCGCATGCAATGGCAGAGATCTGTAGAGCCGTCTGCCAAAGTGGTGAGATCTCATACATGGGGCCATTGTCCGTTTCGTAAACCTCTCCGTATCGCTGCCTGAAAGCAGGGAATGCAACAAAGCCGGCTACCAAACTCTTGTCATAGCCTTCCATCACGACAGTCAGGAAGAGTAGCAGAGACCAAAAAATGGCTTTGGGATATTGCTTGCAGCAGCCGAGGATTGTCATTTCCTTCTCGTTGTTTAGGCCACGTCGGACCTTCTCGCCCGTATCGTCGCTGCTGTGAGAGCCCCGGGGGAGCCATAATACCTCAACAGCATTTTTGTTGGAACGGTTGTCTGGCAAGTCCAAGGTCTGTTCCAGTACGGAGGCACTGGTATGCTCTCCAACCTTTGTCTCGATCTCGGTGACGCGGAGAATGCCGGATTTCGCCTGGACAGGTAGCAAGACAATCTCATCCTTGCTACCATTGTCCAGAGTCTCTTTGCTAGACCCGAACATGGTGCATTAAGATAAGAAGAAAACGATGTTTTGAAAAAAAGAACGGATGCCTTTCGGCGGTTGCATGAAGATCGGCAACAGTAATTTGAAACGGCCAGGTTGATCCTGCATCAGCTGGCATATATACTGGACGATTTGCGCTTTTGTTCAGAGCCATGCTGGCAGCCCCTCCCCCTCGGCTAGGTATTCTTCTGGGCTGAACGACAACCCATGCACCCCAGGTTTTTTTTGCACATAGTTTGCAACTATCACGGCCGTTCTTCGGCGTTGCACCGTTGTACCAATGGCGGAGGTGGATACTGGGTCTTGTCTGGAGACTGGAGTAAGAGGTACGCTAGCTAAACAATTGTCCTACTGGATCTGGTTTTCCGATCCTGGGGTGGTTGCGGGTGAGCGTTGGCGCTTCGCATCACCATTTAGAACTTGCTGGTGAATTTGATCTCATTGTTTTGCTTGGAATTCCAGAAGCTTTGACGTGAAGTTATCTAAATGGATGCGGCTCTTGTGGTTGTGCCTGGATCTGACAGGCCAAGCAGGGACAAGGAACTAAATGGATTAAATCAAAAGCAACTTCCTTCTTGGCATACGAACAAGGGATCCTGGATAAAGGATACCAGACAGTTGGCTCAGACAAGGAAAGGGGACAGTTTACCTGGTTCGATACATGGCTCTAAGGAGTCTGTTGCGTCAGTAGTAAACGTTTAGTGCCATACTCGTAGCCACTGCCTTGCTCATTCCGGTCAGCCGTGTAGTCATGAAACGCAATAGTTTAGGTAAGAGACCAAGGCACTACAGAAGCTCATTTAACCCCAGGGTCAGAAGACGTCGCGGGTTTTTCTCGTACCGCGCCTAGGGAGTACAGTACAGTCACCCTTTCACCATCTTACCCGGTTTGAACCGCCCCCCTTTTTTCCAATCCCCATGCGCGCACATGCTCTCCATTTTTCTCCATGGGGAAACGTGCGGGGATTGGCTCGCGAGTAAGGGCATTCGTCAAAGAAGTCTAGCTCGCCACTCCTTATTACGTATTGGGTGTCGGGTCCTAGACTATTTCACGTGTCGATGGAATGATTTTCTCCATGGAACATGAGCTCCGGAAATGTGAACATGCAGACATTTGCGAAAGCCACACGACGGTTCCGCATCTTTAGTCCAATGGGATCCTCAACCGCGCCAATCTACGCGAGCCACCAGGCACTGGAACTCTTCCTTTGTTCCCTGTTCTGATCGAAGCGAGGTCTAGCAGCTGTAAATGATGTTTCCATGCCAGATCTAGAAGCACTTTGTACTACAAAGTTGAGAAGTCAGGTACTATGCACGAGAATGTGCCAAGCAATGCGTTCTTGTTATCAATCAGGCGTCTCATCTGTCGGTCCTTTTCGAAGCCCTGCGTCTTTCCATGCAACGCACACCAGTTGAACGATTAAAGTTGAGCTGACAGGTGGACTATGGGGTATTCTGCAGCAAGCTGCGCGTTGACAGGACCGAGGTTACTAGATGGCTGAAGCCATCTAATGCCGCCCCAGTCATGACTCTTCTGCCCTCACTTTGCAGAATAGTTCTCAATATTCTCAGAATTGTTATCCGGTTTTAGTCTGGTGGCTCTCCTGGTGCCACTGCAGGCCCAAGCACTGAACGATGGATCACCGGATAATACGGTTAAAGAGAAACTAATTTGAGCCATGACTCCGTTTCACTCCACTCTTCCATTTTCTTGAAGACAACTGATCTTGCGACCAGTATTAGACGGGTCAGGCTAACCAACAAAGGTCTTTTTCGCCGCCAGGCACTGACCCTGTCGGGTTCTTGCAGCTACGGATACTGAGGAACGGCTTCTGTCCTGTGCCTGTTTACCAAAGACTGAGTATTTTTGGTAAGCTCCACGTCAAGTCGATATTTGGAAATGATCCCCATCCAGGTGTGGTGTCAGGAACAACTAGTCTTATTTGTTCTCTGTGTGTGCCAGCGTTCACATCCCATTTTGGTTAAACCTCGTCCATAGACAAACAAGTTCCACTAATCCATGATCTGATCCATGAAGTACATAGGGGGGACACGGGATCATGGTGGCCATCTTTCATGATGCCATGCACACCACCCATTCGGCGCGCCTCCGGCTTGAATTAAATGAGACATCAACCACAAGCATCTCGGTTCCTGTCATATTCGTCAATGTCACCCAACATATCCGTTACATCACATTATGTTACATGACTACAACGCTGATGAACCGTCCGTTTATCGGTTATGTTTTTGTTAATGTTGTGTCTAGACGTCTTTCATATTTCGGGCTGTCTCAGTGTTTCTTTTAGGCAAAGCTGCAATGAACAGCAATTAGTCAAAGAATTATGGGTAAAGCGCCCATGATGTATATCTTCTTTAATAGGTTGAGCGAGAGTGATGTATGTAATCCGCTTATTCGCTTTCCAAAAACGACTTTCTGTGTTGCGGCTTTCTACAGGGTAGTTCGATAAAGCTGGAATATCAAAACAACAAGTTCTTGAACCTGCTAATCGCGCAAATATATTATATTCATGGCGCAATCGACCGGGTTGACCTTCCCTGTTATCCTCTATATTCTTGACTTAAACTTTCACTCGGAGACATATTCTACAGCTTATTCACTGCGTTCTAATCGTGTTCTCCAACTCATCAACCATGCATCACAATTGAGTCGCTCCGGAACTTGGATTAGTGTCTTCTCAATATTGACAACATACAAGCCATAAAGACTATGCATAAGCTTGAAAAGGATACGTTGATCCTTAGGATTATTACATGTGAAAATAAATTTGTTAAATGTTGGTATTATCTCGTTGAAACTTGTTGGTTGGGTTCAGGTAACCTCCCTGACGCGAAATCAAGCAAATACGCCTCAAAAGCAACCGATCACCTAACCGCCAAGATACCACAACTATTGACAATTCGGAGAGCTCCTAATTAATACTCAGGTGTGCTTGTTGACGGGCACAAAATCACAATGTCATTCTCTTCATCTTCCTGGCCAGGAATTGGATCATTGATATTGAGGTCAGCCATCAATGCCCCAACCTAGAAATGGGTTAGTTCAAGCTCAAAGTCATGTTCACCAGGCGGTCATCTTGACTGACCTTTCCAACAGTCCCCACACCGACTCCCTTGGCTCTGGTGGTCTGTGCTAGCCGTATTGCCAAAGACGCTGTGAACATGTTGGTTTTCCCGACTTCAGTCATAACACTCATGAGGGCTATGAAATTATCTTCACTCTGACGCTGGCCAGATGTAAGGAAGTCTGTCAGGAAGAAGGTTGCGGCAATGAATGTAGCGAAGGGAACCAAGGGATTGCGGAACCTTGTCTTGAGATCTGTGACCAACGCCACTGTCACCATGATTTGGAGTGCAGATTCCATAACTCTCGAGTTTATATCTGGGAGCGCAGCCATGTCCATCTGTGACCTCTTTGTTATCGAGCGATAGATGCAGATCAGAGCAGTATGCAACTGAAGATTAATAAGGACAGCTTCAGGGCTGCCTATATTCTCAGGGCATCGAAGATGCAGGGGTAATGTCTCAAAGGCTTTGGTCACGCTCTGGTCGAGTTGCTGAAGTTGATGCCAATCATTGTTATCTTGGTCCTCTTCGTTGACCCTGGAGAAGTTGAAACACTCGTTGAAAAGGTGAACAGCAACCACTCTACAGGCACTAGTGGACAGTTCGTACATACCTTGTCCGAGTGCCTGTTTGAGTGTTATAGTAGCCACCGGTGTGCTGGACAGAAACTCATCAACAGATGTTGGGAGCCGTGTTTGTATCTGTTCTCGACATAAGCACATGCCATGCTGAATGAGTGCATTGGTACTCACACTACGCCAATCCATCAACGTCGGCCAGCCGCCCGTGCTGCTTGTAACGCGATCAGTGGTGAATATGACCCAGAAAGTCTTTCTACGTTCCTCCTCTTCTGTAAAATCTAATGCCGGGGGTAGTGTGAGACCGGCGGCATTCTTGCCATCTAACCGGTGAAGGCCAAGAATTTGCGCTAAACGAACAGCTCTGGCTATGCTCATAGACGCTCTTGAAAACCACAGATGCTGCGCTTCGAAATGACTGATAAGAACCCAAGCCTGGCAATGAGCTAATGATATCTGATCGCTATCGCTCTGTTGGAGTATCAATCATGCTGTGCTAGTATGAAGGGGTTTGAACAATCTACCTTCATTTCGTCTGTCTGGATATACTGACGTGCACGTGCATAAAAGGCCTCGGCCATGTGCCCATAGGTTGGAGACGCGCTTGCTCCAGCGGCCAGAATCGAGTACTGCAGGCACATGGGTGGCTGCATGTGTGCGGGTTTGTAGAGAGAAGCGATGTACCTCTCCCCATGGATCATGAAAGAATCAGACTGCAGTTTGGTGAAGTATATCGACGTTCTAGAATGAAGTTAATTCTCGGACTCTACAGAATCATGTTGGTGATTACTCACAGCTCGTCGACCACATGCGGAGGCGGCAAGCTCTCGAAGCGACCAGTCTCAACAAGATCTGTATTGGGAGACTGATGTTCTGGGGGGATACTCTGCGCCTCTAACCTAGCCTCCAAGTCTCCTACCGGTATCGCGTCAACAAAGTGGGACAACTCCTTGGTGAGTCAGTGAATAAATCGCTTCCACTTACGAATTCTACTTTGCATGTCGCGCAGTCGAGGTCTCGCCGCGGGGTTGACGGGACGTTTCCGCACAGACGGATAATCACAACTGTCACTTGTCTTGGCGCAACGGCCGCATATAGGGATGGCCTTGTCGCATTTTAATTTTCGAACTCTGCATGAGTGGCATGAGAATGGGGCGAGTCGACCAAAATCTGATTCTGAGCCTGAAGGCATCTGCGGTGACTGGGATGAGCGTGATCCTTCAGACATGGTCTTGGCCCGTCTAATGAGATGAGTGCTAGCAAGAGTAACCCAGTCGTTGATACTGAGATCGTGTTTACGCGTGTTTGAATGTCAGTTATAACAAGGCAGTGTGTGCTTGAACGTGTTGTCTTCGAAAAAAGATGTGAAATGAGGACGTTTCTAGCTTGAGGTATTCTTCTCAAGTACGGCCTGTCAGCATGCCCCAAATTGGATTGATTACCTTAAACCCCACCGGTATTGCGTTTGTTATTAGGCCAATCAAATTTGATTTGAGCTACGTCTAGGGTAGCAACAGTCACATTTGCGTCTTCCTGAATGCGGCACAAAACGTTAGTGCCTTGAGCCGTACATAGAGCTGAAGTCTCCCTCATACTGCTGATAAACTTTTATCACCAGGAATGCCGGGTCCCGATTGGCTGCTCGATGCCGCCATACCCGCATCGAAGCGCGTTGTCTACGATATAAGCATGGTCACGTGATTGCGAGTCTTATCGTGTGTGTTCAGTACAACTTCGAGGGCTGTTGCACATGATAAGCGCCCAGACGTTCTTCAAGAAGCCACGTCGTTGTTCTCATTACATCAACAGACTGGGTCTATAGATGAAGACTTTTCTTCAACACCTTGCCCAGTGTCGAAGAAGAGCTGTGATCTCGGATAAGATAACGCAAAGATCAGGCCGTCCCAATCTTTTGATCATATGGCTGATTCCATGATATAGCCTGAAAGGATTCTTGTTTTGTAACCGTCAGGGATGCAACCCGGAACAGTCGAAGCGCAAGTGTTGAAATGAATTCTGCAAGCCGTCTCTCATTGTGTCAGATATCTAATTTAGCAAAGTATTTTGACCATCTTGGTGTCCAAGTGGTTTGATATTGAATGATTCGATCAGTGAGGTTGAGACCGCTTTTCTTATGTATGCTGCATGATAGTCGCCTGCGATTACAGTGGAATATATGCGTCAGTTTTCATTGCATGCACATATTCCGCTTAGGTGGTTGCTGCCAGTCAGCCAGTTCATAACATCGTACATGGCGATTTACGGTGAGAGCACGGGATGATTAGAAATCTAACCCGGTTCCACCAGGATCCAGCATCGGGAATGAGATGACTCATTGGCCTGTAATAAGCATCCTGCCAATACACTCGGAGTTTTTTTTTAGTCATTGTGCGCTACTTTAATCAAATTTGGCACGGAAACCTTCGAAACGAGTATCAAATTTGATCCAGTTGTCTCAGACGAGGACACTCTTTGTGGTAGCGAGGTTGTATTCTTTATTTGAGATATCTACTCGGAAGCTTGATTCTATCGGCAATGGCTAGAGTGCACCAATGAGTCTACATGCTTCACTACAAGGGTCTAGATATCGCAATCGGCCATCAGCCCATCGTCCATTTTTAGTTCAATGTCTTTGAGCAAGACTTATCTAATTCGGTGGAATTTGATCTAGTCGGTACCCGTGACTTGACTTGATAGACAAGTATAAAAGTATCTGGTCGACCTTTTTGCTTTGCTTTGCTGTTTTCTCGAGACCGCTTCATTCCTCACCTTATTAAACTTCATTCTGCTCATAGAATAGCCATCAAGCAACTTTACACAATACTTTACCGAACGCCTACCATGTCGAGTCTTCTGGATCCTGTGGTGATGGATGACAAGCTCCCACTTCGAAACCGCATCTCTATGGGTTCAATGACCCGTAACAGGTGTTTTGATGATTACAAGCCTGGTCCGGCTCATGTGAAGTACTATGCCGATCGAGCTAGGTATGGCACTGGCCTTATCGTTAACGAAGGCATTTTTGTCGACTGGGCTGGATGCGGCTGGAAGTATTCACCGTTCATGATCACTCAAGATCACGCAAATGCGTGGAGAAAGGTTACCAACACAGTGCACGAGGCGGGGTGGACAATCCTGTTCCAGGCGTGGCATCCAGGTCGTTGCCAACATGATGAGATGCCCATCATGAAAGAAAAGTCAGGAAGAGCTCTAGCTCCATCTGCTATCAAAGCGAATGCCGGTAAGTATTGCGATTTACCAGGAGCGCCGGTACGTTTACTCGCTTCGACACAACCTAGGCACCAGACTGATATATTTGATCATGGTATAGGGACATACCGCAAATATTGAGGAGATTACAGACGTCCAAGAAGTGGTAGACATGTACAAAATGGCCTGTAAACTAGCCAAAAGTGCCGGCTTCGACGGCATAGAGCTGCTCGCCCAAGGGTAACCTTCTATCCTCACCACACTCTCACAGGTGAATACTTACATATTTCGACATAGTGGATATCTACCTCATCAATTTCTCAACAAGTCTGTATAATCCAGCGCGAAATAGCATACATACGCTAAAATAGCAAAAAGTCGCTCCAATCAGCGGACTGATCAGTATGGCGGGTCGACTAAGAACCCATGTCGCTTCATTCTTGAAGCCGTGGATGCCATAGCCGACATCTTTCATGGCCCTGAGGTAATCTGTGTCAAAATCAACCCAACTGATTTTTGGAATGACTCTGCAATCGAGTTTGATGAGATGAAAGAGGCATACACCTATCTGATCAATGAGTTGGTGAAACGTAAACTGGGCATCATCAACCTGGGCCGGCGCGGTATCGATGCCAGCGCAGGCAAAACTGAGTTTTTCGGGCGCCTTGAGCGTCCTGCAGAGTATCTTGTGCCCTCAGACTATGACCCTATTTCAGATTTCGGCAAACTGGTCAAGTTCCCAGGAAGTCCGACGATGCTCATGGTCAATCACAACTATACCTTTGAAGAAGCGGAGGCTCTTTTCCAAAATGGCGCATTGACCTTGTAGCCTTTGCCCGATCATTCATTTACAATCCGGTTGGTATCTGGAAATCGTGATCCAGAAAACCTTAGCTGACTATCATATCTGATAGGACCTTGGTCCACGTATAGCTCGCGGGCTTCCCCTTGTGGAGAATGACCGCGGGCCTACAGTATTCTACGGCCCGGGGAAAACTGTGGATGACAATTATAACGACTGGCCAACTGCTGCCGCCTGAGTGACTCGGCAAGAGTCCTGTGATTCTCAAGCCATGGTTGTAAGCGCGAAATATCAGACATTTTCTTTATTTGAGATATTCAGAAGTGGAATAAACTGCCTGTAGTTGAGGAGTTCTTAAATATTCAGATTGGATTCGTTTCCATCAGTACAAAACATCCGGCGCATGGTACTTCAATGAAGGGTTTACCAATCGAACGAAATATGTAGAACGTCTTCCTGTGCCTTATCGCTAAAGTTGAACGATAGTAAATGTCTGACCTTCAACTACAACGGACTCAGAGGTTGCGTTGCGTCCATTGACCGTGAATGCGCCCTTGAAAGGTGGTTTGACTGTCCCTTTCAATCCCTCAGGAATGGTAATTTCCATTATAATCTTGTTGTGGCTGTTGAGTCCCCATGCAGCATAGACGAGCCCCGCAGGAGTAGGAACACGGCCTTGAACCCATTGAGTATTAAAACCTGGGAGTGGCGCAAAGAGAAACTCCGAGTAGCCCTTGGAAGTTGGACGAACACCCAGCACATACTCCGTAAGAAACACAGTAGGATAACTTCCCCAGAAGTGACTGTTGGCCGAGAAGAGATCGAGACCAGGATACGTGCCATCATCATTCTGGAAGACGATAGTGTCAGCAGTGTCCGATCAGCCCTGTACAGAATCACTTACAAGATATTCCCAATACGCGCCGGTATAGTTGGCATCCCGGCGTACCATAGGCAGCCAGGTTCGATCGAGTAGATCCTGTGCCAGCTCCGTCTCTTCCTGCTTGGCTAACCCCTCAAGGAGAAAGCTCAGATAGTATGGGTCAACGACCAGAGGTGTATCCATGAAACGCGTTCCGTTCATGTATCCTGCTGGAACTCTGAGAGCGTCGAGCTTCTTGAGAGCGGAAGCACGTCGCTCAGTTGTGCCAATGCTGCCAACCAGTACCTGCGCAATGTCCATTAAGTCATAGTTAGGAGATCCGGCGCTGATAGCATAGAACCCGCTAGTCGAGTTCTAGAGCAGCCTATCGATAGCATCTCGGCTGCACTGTGCTTGTTGCCGCCACAAATTGGCTTGATCACCGTGGCCAAGATATTCAGCCATATCTGCGCTACGCTCGAGGCCAAGTATCATGGACACGGTATTCGCTGTTCCAGGTGCATTGACCATGACTTTCTGGCCACTGAGAGGGAGACCTTTGACACCGTTGGGTGCTCCGTAGAGTTGTGTGTTCAGATCCAGAGCGCGGGACATGGCGTAATTCAAGACGCTGACCATACCTTGCCAGTGAACCTCCAGGAACGTGTCGTTTCCAGAGCTGCATGAGAGTGTTGCTGTTAGATTCGGAGTAAAGATATGACACTGATTGGCAGACACTTACCGGAGCCAGTAGTCGTAGGCGACTTGCAGAAAGTCGAAGTTGTAGTCGACGAGAAGAGGATCGACGTTGCTGGTTCTCAAAAGAATGTTTTTGGCATCCAGCGGGCTGAAAACTGTGTTGATTGGGATCTGACCTGTAGGCACTTGTCGTGAGAGTGCCTGATCCGCTGGCCCCCAAACAAACTCACCCTCGCCGGTAGAAACCATGGTTACACGAGAAGAGACAATACGATCACCAAGCCAGGAGTATCGGTCTCTCTTGCCGGCGTCAGAACACACATACTCTGTATTTGTCTGAACACCATATTCGGTAAGTACATCGTCAGAGGTCATCGAATTCTCGTACAAGACGTCTCCTGTGACGCGGGAAACTGCTGTAACGTTGCGGATCCACGCTGCCTGGTCCTGCCATGGACCAAAGGCAAAGGAACGATGATAGCCACCGGGAATCATTGAGTTGGGGTTACCGCCTGGCTCGGTGCCTCCAAAATTTCCAGCAGAGTATGCACTGATATTAAAGCTCGCTACCTCGCGATCATCGACATAAACAACATAAGTGCTGTCCCCTGGTGAGTCAGTGCGGATAGTATGCCACTCATTTTCCGTGATGTTCTGAACAGCAATCAGTCCAAGCTTCTTGACACTTGTTTCTTATTTCATCTTCAAATATACTTAGGAATTATGCAGGCATGACTTACGAAGCCAACGGGGAACTTGTCCAGAACGTAACCTGGCAAACTAGTCTGGTTCTGCAACGACCAACCACGGCCAAGGACGAGAGTATTTGGGGGGACAAGGGAAAGGTCAGTGTTGACAAAGGAACCCTCTGGATACTCGCTTGTGAGAACAACTGTGCAACGGAATGAGAAAAAGGCGTCTTTGTGTAGCGAGGGATAGGAAACAACTCACAATATGGACCAGTTGCTTGAATAGAGTCAACTTGGTTATCCAGCCTCCAACCAGTACCGCCGTAATGAATCATCATGTCGAACGACAGAGAGTAATTGGCCAAGTTGGAGACATGACCAGAAGAGGCGGGTTTCTGACCCCGAATATATGCACCCTTGTCACTAATATCCCATGTTGCAGACTGGGTGCCTGGGCGGAAGCAGCATAACTTCTCTGTACGGGGACCCAGCCCCCAAATATCAGAGTAACTAGAGTTACTGGACGCGAAATAACCTTGCGTGGATTCGAGCTGGGTAAAAAAGAGACAGTTCAACATCAGCTCAGTCTGAGGAGGTTATGGAAACGTACTGGAGTCTCGTCAATGGAAGAGGTAAACCCGATCGCCGTGATGTTCAGGCCGGAGCCCTTGATAAGACGGACGCTCTGCCACCTCTGCGATCCATGAATGAAATACCCATTGACATCACCAGCCTCCGTGATGTTGTATGTTTCCACACGGAAAGTAGCTCCCAATGCGTTTGCAAAAGGAAATGGACCATCAGCTTGTGTGTTTTTCAAGCCACTGTGAAAGAGTCAGTTTATCACGTCGTGGCTTGACACATCTAACTCGGCTACTAAGATACATACTCATAGGCTTCAGTGTATCGGACCTCAATCTGCGCTGGCTCGTCGAGGGAGGTGACCACAAATTTCGGTTTACCAGCAACGTCCCGGCCATAGTCCACTGTGCAATTAACATGTTACTGCATGCATCGATCTGATGGTGAATGGCAGTCTTACAGGTAAAGATGTCACCAACAGATGAGAATATTAATGGACTTGGGTAGCTGTCGGGCTTAGACTTGCTAGTCACGCCTTCTTGAACAGAGATGGGTTCGATGAACGGTGAGATAGCAGGCTTCTCGTAGGCCACAGGTGATGGAATGTCAGGCCAGGGCCTGGCATGATCCGACAGCCCGTGAACCAGTGATGGCAGGAAGAGCCAAGCGAAACCTCCTTTCTTCAGCATTTCGATATTTAGCATGGCACTGAGGTGCGAGATAGTTTTCCCAGAAGAGACTGTGTTGCTTATAGGAGACCGCGAGGGGTTTTATACTTATCATCCCTCTGTTGTCAATCCGTTACAAATATCATGTCCCTGGGGCAAGAGTAGATCGATCTGATACCCCAATATTCTAATCAGTCCGATTCCGATGGCGGAGTACCTTAGCATCAGAGGAACGACTAAGTGCATTTAGATCAAATATCGGAAGGTTGATGCTGGTTAGGTTACCATCTGCTATAGCGTACGTAGTGTCTCGGGGAAAACATCACGCAACATGCGATCAATGGGTAAACGTCAGTATATTTCTTGTTTGAAACTGTTATTACAGACTGATGAGTAAGATTTCTCGTGTTTGACTCTCTATTACAGCCCGGAATTATATATTGATCTTGGTTGTGAACAGCCATTGTCTCTGTGTTCACCAGTTTCTTGTGCTTGGCAGATCTTGATCCCGTCGAAGTAACATCGGGGTCGGCCCCACGTCTTAGCCAAGCGTCCCGGCCGGGCTCCTCCACTACGCCCGCCCGAGGGATTACTCCGATGATTGTCGACTTTGACAGTTCAGATGCTGTTCTTGAAAACCAGAGCCCTGCCTTTCTATATCATAGATTTTACTATATTGGTGGATTGGTTTTAGAGTGAATTTATGTGACTATCTATATCGCAAACACAAAACTGTGGCTTATCCTGGCTGACTGACTACCTTGTGCTTATTCGTATGGCATAGAAGAGCCTGGTTCCATGACTGATATCTCTTCTAAGCTACAGGAAGCAAAGGGTAGGTGAGCCCATTTGAAAACAAGATGCTGGACTACTGGAGATCAACTACCTTCTCCGTTCTTCGGAATGCTTCGGCTCCGCCACATTTCCCGATCCTACCCCAGACAAGAGATCGAATATGACTGGACCGAAAAGTCATTCCATTCTCTCAAGATTTTGAGTCAATCACTCACCTTTTAGGTCTCAACCCCCTCCCCTAAAATCTAAAAAGAGATCACAAGACCATGATTATCAACAAAGGCAAATGATATTACAATGCGAATGGTACACCCTGTTGATGTAAGCTGTGCGAGTGATTGTATGAGCATATAATGGCCTTGGAAAGATTATGGGACCATCTGAAACCAAATGAATTGGTAAAGCAACTAGCTAGTCAAAAGTCCATTTCTTCCAGGAGTAAAAAACTTACGTCCACCCATTTTATCCTCTGGCATACTATCATGAATACGCCACAGTTTCTGGAAGGATGATATTTCTGGTTAGGGTTAGGGAGTTCTTAGTCTGGTCTGCCGTTACTCAGATCACCGATGCCTAGGGAAGGCTGTCATTTCCAAGATATCCGACAGTCAAAATGGTTATCTGGCTCTCACTTGAGCGTTTGATGGGTAACTGTAAGCTCAGCAACGGCTCTGCATGTCTGTTATAGCAGGAGATGAAAGACCATTTAATTCCCAATCTGGTATATACACCCTACAAACGTGCTACCACCCCACGTTGGCTAGTGATCACGTCTGAATAGATGATATGAGCGGCTTCCGGACGTGGTTTGAGAGCCACCTATAGAAAACCTTCCCTTCATTTACTACGTCTCGACCTAATTACTGGCCCTCAGCACATCTGATGCCGGTCGGACCGGACATGCTCGCACGGCAGTTAGTCTAGCTTCGGCAATAGTAGCTAGCGCTAGACCGAGTTGTTCCATTAGTTCGAGAATCCTTCCTATTTTGTTAGGAGTCCCCGAGACTTTACCTTGCTAGCCTTGAAAATTTCGAATTGCGCAATCGGAGACGGGAGAGTGAAATGTCAAAGTACTGTAGAGTAGAAAAGGAGATTCACGCCAAGCGATCTCTAAAAATCTTGGCATGTGTCTTGTCCTTGATACTTGCTGATATCTTTCCTCTCAACTTGTGGTATCTTGTTGACGTCGACTTTCAACATGGCGCGTGGTCATTCCGTTGATGGTATCGAGAGCGCTCCAGCCGCTTCACCTCTGCAGACGCATGAAGCAGATGACAAGGAGACTATCCTCAGCCACGGTGGTGGTCATGGACCTACCCAACGACGACTCAAAGATTATCATATCACCTGGATCGGTCTATGCAGTGGGATTGGTACTGGACTCTTCATCGGAACCGGATCTGCTTATGCCAGTGCTGGACCTGCAGGCCTGCTGTTGGCCTACATAATCGTCGGTGCCGTCCTCTGGTGCGTGATGCAGAGTATCTCAGAGCTCGCAACATTGGTGAGTAATGTAGAGGCTTGATGCTGATGACTTATGGCAGAAACCTGACTGACCCGGTCTCTCAGTTACCTACCGCTGGTTCATTTCCTCATTGGGCAACCCGTTTCATTGACCCTTCTGTTGGATTCTCTCTGGCCATCTCCTACGGCTACTGTTACACCGTTGCTATCGCATCCGAATGCTCAGCGGCTGCCGTCCTTGTGAGCTATTGGACAGACCTCACACCAGCAGTGGTCATCACCATTAGTCTTGTTCTGATCTTGTCGATCAATCTGATGAATGTCAGATTCTTCGGCGAGGTCGAAGTCATTACTGGAGGTATCAAGGTCCTGTGCTTCATTGGACTCGTCATCGTCGCCATCGTCATCACATCAGGTGGCGGTCCTAACCATGATGCCATTGGTTTCCGGTACTGGAACAACCCAGGCGCTTGGGTTGACTACAATGGCATCACTGGTTCAACTGGACATTTCCTCGGCTTCCTCTCAGCTTTTGTCAATGCCTCTTTCTCCTTTGTGGGTGTCGAGACCGTGGTTATCACAGCTGCCGAGTCTGTGAACCCCCACAAATCCATACCAAAGGCCGCCAACCGTGTCACCTATCGTATTGGCTTCTTCTACATTCTTGGTGCCTTGTTGATCGGGTTGATCGTCGACCCCAGAAATACTGACCTCGTATCTGGAACCGGTAACGCTAACAGCTCGCCCTGGGTCATTGCCATTCAATCTGCGGGAATCAAAGTCCTGCCGTCAATCGTCAATGCTTGTATTCTAGTATCTGCATGGTCTGCGGGCAACTCCTACTGTTGGGTTGGCTCTCGAATCATTCTCGCCATGACAACCGATCGTCAGCTTCCGCAGTTCTTTGCCCGCACAACTAGCAAAGGTGTCCCCTGGGTTGCAGTAATCACCGCATGGCTATTCGGACCACTAGCATATCTTAGTACGTCGTTCCCATGCAGCTGTCTTCGTAACTGACTAATATTCTCAGGTCTCGGTACCGGTGGCGCCGCCCAAGCTTTCACTTGGCTACTTAACCTCAGTACAGTGGCTGGTCTTATCGCATGGGGCACCCTGTGTGTCTGCTACATTCGTTTCCATCGCGCTCTCAAGGTTCAAGGCATTAGCCGCGACACCCTGCCGTGGAAAGCCCCCTGGCAGCCGTATACTGCTTGGTTCGGAGCTGTTGGCTCCTTGGTGATCACTCTCGTTGCCGGATTTCCTGTATTCTTGAAGGGCAATTGGTCAACCTCTGATTTCATTGCCTCATATGTCGGGATTCCGATTTTCATTGTGCCTATCATTGTTTGGAAGCTTGTTCACCGCACCAAGGTAAGAACTTGGCAGGCAAATTCTCAAGTCTGAGTGTTTGGCTAACATTTGTTCTCATAGTTTGCTCAAGCTAAGGATATCGATGTATGGTCCGGCCGTCTTCCCGAAACTGGGATGGCACATCACGATTCCGAGAAGGATAATGTATAGATTGATGAGATCCCAATCTGATACTCAAGAGTTTTCCGGCTTCTGAAACTCAGCTATGCTATATAACCCGAGCTCAGGTTTACTGGGTGATTACTCTGTAACAATCCATTGCGTCCTTGTTGTCGCACAACATGGCTAAGGTTGCCCTTGGCTAGGGGTAAACATTTTAAGCGTGTGTAATGAAAGATAGAATATTAGACATAGATTTGGTTATTAGACTCCATAACGGACTGCATCTTCCATTGATATCCCTCGATGCCCCTTGGCAAACCTATGGGCTTAAAAGAACTGTGCTACTGATCAGTCTCAGGAAAGGGAGCCAGGCGCCTGGGTAAACTGACAAGTGTACAGGAAGGTCTAGTATGCGCAGGACAATGAAGTGTAACCTCTCTCCCCAGGCTAGGTGACAAAACCACCTCCTTGCTAGGGCAGGCTCTGGTCCCAACCTCAAGCCTTACTCGGCTTTCGACCAAAGACTACTCTATACCGAAAGTACGGGTGGTTTTTACTAGATCGTAGTTCACGTCGAAGCTGTGCGCAATACACTCTGACTTGCTCCATCGACCATCCTAGGAGTTGGCTTGCCATGTAAAGCACGTAGCCTTCAAAATCCTGCTCCAGAGCTGCGAGCACAAACTGACCGATCTCCTTCAGCTTTTTATCTTTCGCCCAACCACCAATGGGAATCTGAAGGTGCTTAGTATACGAAGTTTAGCCCGGATCAAGACAATATACCTTGTGCTCGACAACTTGAATATCGACGAAACCTGCCTCTTTCATATACTTTTGCTGGATCTCATCTTCGAGAATGGTAAAAGTACGTCCCATCTTCTTGCCTCCCTCGATGAAGAATCTCCCCCACTCATGCATGGCACTGTCATCTTTCACCGTGCCGTCATCGCTTTCCATCATTGCCGAAGCTTCATGACTTTCCACCCATCCATCTGGCTTGCAGACTCTAAAGGCCTCCCGGAAAAGGGTCGACCAATCTTTGATACTGCCATATAGATAGCGAATGTGAATAAAGTCAAACGAGTCAGTTTCGAAGGTCCACTGCTGAGTGCAATCATCGATATAACTGACGCAGAAATGAGTCAAATTGTTGCATAGTGATATACCGTCACCGGATGATAATGAAAACTCACAATTCTAGGTTTGGCGGAACCCATGACGGTTGAATCGGGGAGATATCTGTTCCAACAACCTTGGCGCTTGGGAATTTGTCCGCAAAATCACTGATCCAAAGTAAGCCTCGACAATGTCAATATCATGGATTCGATAATGCATACATGGCCCATATCCCTGTATATTCTTGAATGAACCCAGATGATCAAGTCAGAGTACATGAGATCGGACTACATACCAGTTCCTGTTCCAATGTCGAGGGCTGTCTATGAGAGTCTTAGTTATGTACTGAGTAATGTACTGATAGCAATCTGACGAACATGTATGTCGTCTTTGAGAGGCGACAAATATAGTTTGTCGTCAAGTAGAAGGCATAGGAAATGATGACTTAATCGTTAGTAGATGCTCTCTGTCTCGTTCTGGTGACTAACACAATATCCATAGATTCGTTTTGCTGCTCATCGTTGGATGCCCTGTACACTGAAATTAATCGTCACCTCACACTGCATAACCTTGGTCACAAGCTACCAGTATTCAGCATTGCCGAGCTCCGAGTGAAATGTCCTTCCGTGGATTGTACGGTACGACAAGATACTCGAGGTAATTGAAGCCGAAGATTCGACAGGATTGGAGCTTAGCACTGAATCCGCATCATCGGCTTCAGCCTCGGCCGCCTGCTCGTATAATCACGATGAGCGTGTGTCCATGCCTATGAACTCAGGTTGTCCGTACCGCAGTTAGTTGTTCCCAGTGTGAAACTGGACGCAATGCCTCAGATGCAGGCGGCGATTCATCCGTGGTAACCTTGCTGGTATTATCGGTCGACATCTTCTCTTGTTGACAATTATTGAGCTATTTTTCGCGGCAAAGGAGGGAAACACCATGATGAGTGTCGTGATGATCAATTAACCCCTCTTTATGAATCTTTGACCCTGGTGAAAAGGTAGTCACAGAGCCCTGTACTGACCCACGGACACGTACTCGCTGCATGGTGCTAGTCAAGGATGAGTTTGATGTTGGCCATTGACAAGATGCTGAGACAAACATCGGAATGCTACAGTAACTCCCGAGGCCAACTAGCCTGTGATCGGCAAATCGTTCATCCAATCTGTAGCAATAAGCATATGCAATAATAAACTTTATAAGATCAATTCCCGACTCTGCAGAAGGTAACCGATAAGTTAAAAAGGGAATGGTAGTTTCAGCAGAATTGGCAAATCCAAGAGCACTTGTTGTTTTTACTTCGACTTCATCGGCTTCAAGCAACTTTTCATAGTCCATCTATGCATGAAACATAATGCTACCATCAAACATTGTCCGTGAGGTACTAAAAAGCACTTAAGATGCTTTAGAATACCAATCTTGTCCAAACGGAGAGATAGTATTAAATTGCAGTAAGAATTATCTAGAGATCTTGTTATTATTTTTCATCATTATAGGGTAGGTAACTGAGATTAACCAGAACAGACTTCAACCGATCAATGATCGCAAGACTATGCTCATGTCTTTATGGGAAAATGCCAGTATTTGTCATCTATAGATTGTCGAAATAGTAAAGATACCAAGATAGAATGATTCACAGGCTTCGTGCGAGTCGTGGCAAAATAGAGAACCACAGCAAGTATGTTATGGTAGGAAACCTCGGCAGACTCCAATAAACCCAGGCACGTAAGGTGATTGTTCGCCTTACAATCTTTCTAGACGGATGGATCTCATGATTGGTGTTGTTCCTGTCGTATCAGCAATATACTTTACATAAACTTGAAGTAGATGAAGTATTGACTTGATTTCCCATGAGGAGTTCTTGAATTAGTTCACACTCTGTTTAATAATCTGATGGAGCTGGGAACATTTGTCATTCGAGAGTGATCATGCTTCCTGGTTTGCCTCGTGATATGTCATCGGGGCATTTGACAATCCTGTGCTTGGGTCATAGCTTCTTTTCTGAACACAGCAGTCATCTCCAAGTAACTTGTCACAAGGAAAGTCTGAAATCACCATCCTACTATTCTCATCCCACTCGGCAATCGTTTATGGCATAAATAATGCATATGGCATGGGTGCCATCTCATACCCAAGGTCACACCATACTACAAGCGTACATAGTATAAGTTAGTGGCGGCCGAATCAAGGCACAACGTTGAAGCATTGACCCAATTTATAATCTCGGACATTGTCAGGAACTGCGAGATAGGATATTATCAAGCGACTCTCCTATTCTTTAATTCCAGAACGCACTTTTGGGTCGACCTTTGCCGTTGCCAGTGGCCAGGGACATGATGTTGGTATGCCGGTGAAGATCAA
Organism: Fusarium dimerum; assembly: GCA_013623525.1. Taxonomy (NCBI): domain Eukaryota; kingdom Fungi; phylum Ascomycota; class Sordariomycetes; order Hypocreales; family Nectriaceae; genus Fusarium; species Fusarium dimerum. The sequence continues at coordinate 179,535 of JABGLY010000215.1, read as the reverse complement.
TTTCTAACGACATCACAAATTGTTGAAATGTTGACTCCCAAATCGGATTAGATATCTCTGTAATGAATGAACGTGGTATTGAGTCAAGTTAGATACTTACGAGGGTTCAGCTCATTTGACGCTGCGGCTTCTTGAGCAACTTAGTCAAAAGAGCACCTAATCACTAATCCTTCACGATAGTGATTTTATACTTGCTAAGTCATATTACATTATCTATGTCATTGCAACCCTTTTGACACCGCAGTGAGAGCATAAACGCTGTGCTAACGCATCGGATTCTCGGTGTCCTAGTGATCGAATCAGACGTTTTTCTCCTTGGACTTAGCCCTTTTGGTTCATGATAAATCCGGCATCCCACCTCTCAACCATGCCAGGGCCCAGTTTCGGATGTCCGAAATATTATAGTTTGGCTCTAGAAAGCTCAAGTTTCAATTAGAGACTCTGTAGAGATAGTTGTGGCTGCGTAATACGCCCTCAAAGTGACAGATTTTACTAGTTGATGGGTTCACGATCGGCATCATAAATTATATATAAAGCTAGGATATGTCGGTGTAAAGTTACTTTGCTCATCTCATACATCAATAACGAAGAAAGTTACCAGTTCTCATACTCTACAAACTATCATCTTCAACACATCAACAATGCGTCTCCTTACTTCTCTTTTGGCACTTGTGTCTAGTGCACAAGTCAGCGCAAGGGTCATTCCCGGCTGCAACCTGCGCGTTGAGACATTCGTTAACCATGGCCCATCGTTCGACATGGTTTCATCCTTGATCATCGGTTCCCAAGCTGCTGTTCTGGTTGATCTGCCTCTGGCAATCGAACAGGCAGAGATACTGGCTGACTGGGTAAACAAGACAACCGATAAGCCGTTGATCGCTGCCTTCACCACCCACTTCCATCCGGATCACTATCTGAGTGGTGCCGCAGTGCTGGATAAGTTCCCTGCTGCCAAGTACTATGCCAATTCAAAGGCGGTCAAGGAAATCGAAAAGGAAGCTGCGAAGAAAGTTGGTTTACCTCAACAAAAGACTTTGTCAGGATATTCTTACTAACTTGACTAGATCCAAGCTATGGGTGCAGTCCTTGGTAAGGACGCTGTTGTTAAGAAGGCTCGCATCCCTACCCCTTACGACTTCTCCTTCTTCACCTTGCCTGGTGATGAGGCCACACCCATTCATTTCTTGAGCCCAATGGTTGGCGATACCGTCGACGAAACGCTCTTCTGGATCCCAGCCATCCGAACCTTGATCGCTGGTGATACTGTTTACGGCCATGACATGCATCTCTGGCTAGCCGACCTCCTGACACGCGAGCTCAGTGATGCTTGGTTATCGACTCTTGATCTGATCGACCACCTGAAGCCCGACGTGGTCATTCCTGGACACTGCTTGTCAAATGCTAAGTTTGGCCGCTCAATTGATGTCGACCATACGCGAGCCTACATCCGCTACTGGAAGAAGGAGATCGAATCCAAGGGGCTGAACCACTTCACACCCAAGGCAATCTTCAACAAGCTCAACAAGAACTTCCCTAATCTTCTGGATCTGAACTCTTCGACATCGGCATTCCTACTTAACAGCACAGCAGAGCAATTTGGAAAGAGTGGCAAGCGCCAAATTCACTACATAAATCTGGCGTCCTTTGACAATGCCGAAACTCTGGAGGGATGGGAACTTTGAGTCATCTTTCGATGTCCAACTTTGATTCTTAAGTATTATGCATTCATCAGCATTGGTGTTTTGTTGTCGTTTGAACTGCATTGGAGCTGTCTGTGTAACCCTGCATATATTATTTTTGTAGATAATCAATAGAGTAGAGCAGTATTGAGCAATCATGCGTTAGTTAAGTTTACGTTGTTCCTCGTCGTGTTTTGCACTCATCACTCCGGCGAACCCGTTAGCTACCCAAGAATCTTGCAATGTCGATAATCGTTCTTCCACACGACGGCTGTCTGAAAAGTGAAGTTGAGGACTTGTTCAACGACCCCATGTGAAGTGGGACAACCTGAGAAACTCCGGGTTTCTTGAGGACAGCGATACTAACCAGTCTTGAATCATATCCAAATCATTTAAGCCTGCAGCCTGTTGATAGTCTTGCTATTTACTCAATGCTTACGTTATTGGTAACAACACCTCCATACTGGAAGCATGTTACGTAGTGAATGACAAGGAGTGTCGGGTGAAATACCCCAAAAAATAATTCATTGTTAGGCATTCCTTTTCGTTACTAACCGGTTTAGGGAGGAATTGAACGCACTCAACTCTTGACCAGGAACACGTCAGCTCCACAACAAGCCAAGACATGTCACGACGCTGAAGATTTGACAACCTAACCATGAGTGGAATGAATTGAACGCACTGGAGAATGGGGAGTTGAAGCTACGCAGCCGTATATAGAGACCAATTCTATGTTGATAGGAAGCAAGAGAAGCTATAAAAAGGCAGCCTGCCTCAAGGTCAGCTTAGATTATAAAGTCTTCACCAATTATCAGTCATCGTCGTCATTCTTCAATCCATAATCTTCAATCTTCGACAATCACTACATAATCATGATGCATTTTACTCCTTTCATTGCTACTATCCTTGGCCTCATGGCTACCCAGACAGAAGCTTCCTCCTCCAAATGTGCACCTTTTCCATCCTCTATGATCGAATTCTCGGCCAGATTTGAGCAACCTCAACCACCCACCATCAAGCCTCGATTCGAAGCAAACTTCATCCAGCACAAATGGTATGAATCCTTCAACACCTTCTCTCTTCCTTCGACTAACTTAGCTACAGGAACCAGAACTTGTCCCATATAACGACTGGCTACATCGAGAACTCTCCTAGCAAAAAGTTTGTCCGTGCGGTTGAAGCGTATGACGGTATAATGGCTTCATCTTTCTTTAATTATGGCAATGTCACGAAAGAGGGTCTGGTGGATAACACCTTGACGGCCTTCAAGGCTGGTTCTACCTCCCCAGAGATCTGGCGAGGCTATGTGAACTCCAACTTTCCTCTGTTCTCTGCAAAGTTCCTGATCGACTACAATGCTGTCTTCGGGGGCTTGGTCAAGAGAAGCTTCATCGATGCCCCTGTCGCGATGGTGAGCTCTCCACACTCTTATCTGAACAACTTTCGCATACCTAATCATTTCCACAGTGGAACATCATGTACCAGGGAGTAATTCCAGTATCCGTCTATGTTGACAGCTGTCGTACCGTTGTTGGGTACGACTACTTTGCTCCCGAGTTGCGCACCCGAGTCATCACAGAGTTTTTCAACATCAAGGTGTAGTAGATCTTGTCGTCTCACGAACCACCTGAACATATGCCTCGGCTTCCCGTTCTCTATTTTCTTTCTTCATAACTGGCATTTTAGATTGCTATCGGCCAAATACTTTCACCCCCACCTTGCCCTTTATTCTTCATAGTAGCTTTTCTAGACTTTGTGCAGAATATTATTGTGTTTTTATCATGCTCTGGTACTCCCAATACTCCAATAAATCGACTCGTATTCTGTCTGACACAACGAATCCCTGTTGAGCAACCCGAGCCAATAGTTTAATTACCATCTGTCTTTGCGTATCATTGACTGCATTTCCTCCTGCCATCCTCAATGGGAATAGGAGCAACAAACCTGGTATGTTCGAGGTTTCAAGGATAGCTGAACAGATACGTAGTATTTTGGTGGCATGTATCTCGACTTGATGCTCTGTTAAGGCTGGAATCATACCGTCTTTCCAGCATGCGTAATACGTGAAGCTTTGGCAGAGAAACAGTTGAAGAGCATGGTAGTTAACAAGCTCTAGCTTGCTACGTGGATTTTGGTAGTCCGAACAATGGTCCATTGACTCATACCAGTGATCCAGTCGTTGCTGTAGACGAGTTCCTTCAGAAGCAAGACAATGTATCGTTGGATGGTCATCTCGCATTTGTTCTGGTATCGCTTCAATCTCCTCAAAAAGGCTATAATCATGTCAGTGTTAAATTATCTTTCCAGTAGCTATGGCAGCATACTATTTACTAAAAGAGGATATCTCGAGAGACAGCTCCAAAGTGGCATCCGCATCTGGGGAACGACAAGGAAGTAAAGGGTAATGGTTTGGCCAATCTTGATGCGATAAAAAAGTGCCGCCACCGTAGATGATAGCCCGGCTGGTCTCTAGAACCCTAAAAGCTCCAAAAAGTGTCTTGTTGAGAGCAGAAAGCTTCGCAGCTGAGCCAACCAGCTGGAATAATTTAGATGTTCCATGCAGCATGTGCTGGACCCAACGCTCTGCAGACTTTTCCGAGAGTAGCTGATCGGCGATTAGCATAGTTTATAAAAAGAAAAAGCAGAGTAGCTGAGTTATACCTCGAATAAACCCAAGAGAAATGTAGTCCAAATCACGTCTGGTCGGTAAGCGGCCTCTGGTACCTGCAGTAGGGTTCGAAGTGTATGTAAAGAGTCACCATAAGACACCAATGCTGCATGTGTTGGAGACTTTTCTCCAATGACTGAGCTTACAGAACCTCGCCTGCTGGCTTCCAGGGCACCGATTGCCATTGCAACGGATCGCAATGGCGTAGAGTCTTGGATGAGTGGTAGAAGATCAGAGGCCGCAGCTGCAAACTCGCGAGTAATCTCGCATCTTTGGAGAAACAAAGCGAAATAATCCATGTAGATCATGTCGTCGGACTTTTGTACCGACCTGATTGATTGGCTGTCTTGGATAGGGCGCAGAGTTTGATCCATGGCGACGAACTCGACCTCAGTTGATGCAGGTTCCTGAGGTAGACAAGTCTTCTTCATGCGGATGCAGTACTTGCAAGGCACGTTTCCTTCACACTATAGACATACCATGTCGTCAGCTCATCTCATACATCACCGTGGGGGGCTGATGAAGTGGTGGATTTTTGCCAACCTTGATGCGTCTCCTAGCGCAGGGGGCACAACGAGTGACGCGTTTTCTCTTGTCCAGAGGTCCAACAGTTCGCTTCATATTTGCTGATGGTGAGATTTGTTAAAAATGTGCTTTGGATTATGTGTGATTGATGAGGTGGACAAAGGCGTCTGGGAAGCATGATTCCGTTGAAGGCGTTGTCATCCTTTCAGCTGGCTCATCTAAACCAAATCAGGAAATATTCGAACGCGTCTCCACTGGGCATCCAGGCTTCAGCTTTGAGTCATTACGATCTCGGGTTGCAGGCTGGTACAACTAACTTTGATATACTGTCTACTATTAAACCGGCTGGATTACTACCATATTTGTTCAATATGCTTGGATCAAATATGCTTGGACTCTCTTACCAGAATCATGCTCTTAGGTAGCTCTCCTTTCTTTCATATAGGTACTTCTTATCCAAGACTGTGTAATCAACTGCTAACCAAGATGCCCCTTCGGGTCTACCCCATCGTCAACCGGAGTCTCTCCAGTGCTAAATCAACAATTTGACACTGGCTTAACATTGGCCACGGAGCCATCCGGCCAAGTCTATCTAAAGCCAACTCTGGTATTCTCATCTCAATATATTTCTGCCCAAAGTATTAGATAGAAGAGCACGTTGTCGTCATGCTTCGGGAAGATCGTTTACTCTCTGTCGGTCAGTTTCGAAGAGTCACTACAACTCAAGGCACTGCGTGTATCTGGTAAGTTCTGGTAAGTCTCGTTGTTGAACATTGTATAGCCCAAGCGGTCACTAAATTCTGCAGTGTCGTGTTGTATACGATTGCGGCAAGCTTCGACAATTTACCAAATATCATGGGTTCAAACTCTGCTCTAACATCAGCTCAGATGATCTCACTTGTCACATTCTGGTGAGTTCCCTATATTTCGACATTCCAAAGCGGAAGGGGGTCCTTATTGAATTGGTCAACCCTAATCACCATTTCATAAGCTCTTCAAATGTGCATTTCTCTATATCCCGACCCCCAAGATAAAGAGACTCATTTACATCAAACCCGTCATCCTTGTCATCTCTGCCGTCGCAATGCTTATGGGTCTCGACGCTTGCTGGAGTCGTTGGAGCTGTAGTAGATCAGCCTTCCAAGATACACGGCTCTGAAAAGTCATGGACAATTGTCAAATTTCTCTTCCTTGGACTGGCCTCTTACGCCACTTTCATCTCGAATGCAGCCGATTTTCCAACGTTATGCAAAGCGACCAAAAGATATTGTTCTGGGACAGGTGGTCTGGTTTCCCATCTCCAACTTCATTGTTTCATTGGTTGGCACTACCATTGCTGCAAGCAGTGAGAGGATTTTGGAAGAGGTACAGTTTGATATCTTAGCGAATACAAAATGATGCATACAACACTGACCATCTACAGCTTGAACGGTGTCCGATTTTATTCCTTGACAAGCTCATGGCCGGTGAGAGGCGAACACCTGCAAATCGTGCAGGATGCTTTGACATCTCGACATGCTTCCTTTGTTCCAATGTGTTTTTAGCCATTTATTTATTGGTGTCACTTTTCTTGCGTTGAAGGCTTACAAGTTGGGCAGTGCTGGCCACGACATTGCGTCTCTGTTTCCTCGATATCTCGACATCAAGAGAGGGTTTCTTCGTATGTACTAGTTTGTATTTTCTCTATGCATTCACTCTACTTTGTGATTCTTATTGTCTTCCATAGTTCTCCCCGTCGCGATCTGCCCTTTATAACTACTCGGCTCTACTGCCGTCTTTATGAACTTTCTCAGTTCCTACCAGGTTATCCTCTCGTCCATTACTAAGATCCTAATTTGCGATTATTACATCTTACGACGAGGCTTGCTAGACATCCCTTCACTATATACAGCTTCCAAGTTTAGATCTGCATACTACTTCCATGGCTTCAATTTGAGGGCATTTTTTTACCTACATTGTCGCAGTAGCACCCAACTTCTACGGGTTCCTCCACCAACTTGGTGTGCCCGTACCGATGGAGCTTCAGCACTTCTATTATGCTGCATCCTGTTGGTGTGGTATTGTCGCTCGGGCTGTTTTCACGTATCAATCTGATGAATGATGCAATCGCATCAAAACGCTGCGACTAGAATGAACCTGCGGATTTCGTAGATGGATTCGATGACTTGCCTGTCCTTGACCGAGTGAAGGCGTCAATCAATGTTCAATAGGGCACGGTGCATTTGCGGATATTGAAGAGAGCAAGGATAAATATTAGATATGGAACGCTGAACAAATCTACCTGAATAATGACTCTTCTTTCAGTCAGGAACAGAGGCCAAGCCATTATTAGTCACCCGTTGACCCGTATTTCAGGGTCCTGCCGGTCAGGCATTCGGCCTTGTTGGTTCTGTCTGGAACGTGTGTTGGCAGCCCACACTAACTTCTGTGGTACGATATGGACAGGCCCTCCACCAGCAGCGAAGTTGCTTCAAGCTTGGCGACCCTAGGATCAGGGGGTGGCCAGCATAATAGGGCACAAGTCGGCTATTCAGCCCCAGCTGGATTGACTCACAGGCAGAAAGTTACCAGCAACCAACAGCAATTAGCGGAGCGTGACATTTGATGAGCAGAGCGATGATACCTGCCGCTTAAGGAAACCACCGGGGCTCATCAAGTGTAGGTTATCTTGGCAGTTGCTGGTAGGATTCATCCTTGGTGGTGTAATTGGTCAGTTGTGCCGTCAAGTTGTATAATGCCTTGCTGCGCCTCACCCTGCCCTATGCAACGCATAAATCTAGAGCAATTCTTTATTTAGATGATCCTTCTGATCCTGTTATATATAGCAAGCGGTTTGACCTTGCAGTTGGATCTTGATCTCCAACTCCCATCTTGTGCTTCATTCCACTATTCCAATTACTCCAGAAGGACTCTTTTGATTCCAACCCCAATCACTCATATTCATTATTTGTCTTAACTCTACTACCATGAAACTCGTCACACTTCTCTTGGCAACTCTTGCCTCTGCCGTCGTTGCAACTGAAGAAGTTCGCAAAGTTGAGGTTGTTGACGTTCTTGAGACCCTCCACGTCAAGTATCCCGCCCTCGCCGACTACACCCCCAATAAGAACAATGCCCGTGCACTATTTCGTCGCGCCAGCCGATCTGAATGCAGAAGCTCAGCCATATCCTTCGTCAACAGCATGCCAACACCCGAGCCTGAGCTAGAACAATGGGCTCGTACAGCAGCTTCACCCACAAATCCCTGCAGTCTCTTCGTCCCGTCTTCTCTGTCCGAACCCATGATGGAGTACGTCACCGATCTTGTTCAATGGGCCGTCGACTCGGACGATGAGGCGAGCAAGATCATTGAGGACTGCAACCTTGATGTTTCTACTGGTGTGGGCATTAACGAATGTGCCAGTGCAGGAACAATCTTCTTCACTGCTGCAAACCAGACCCAGACTGAGCGTCTTGAGTCTCTAGTAGCGTCTGCTACAGCCGCTGTTGCCGAGAACAAGGACAAGGACAACGCAGCTGTTTCTCATAACGTTGGTTTGGGAGCGGTTGTAGTAGTGGCTATGGGTATCGCGAGTTTTGTTATGGCCATCTAAGGAGTATTTCTTTAGTTTTTACTGGTGAGGGAAATATAAGGAGGGTTTAATCCTATGAGAATTCGAGCATATTATGTACACTATGACGATCGGAGCGATAATATGGATTATCTGAGGTGAAGGATGTTATGTTGGCGGGTAGTTAGTCAAGGATAAACCGTGAATGTGCCCTTGTGTACTGTAGATACCCGAAAGATTTGGACTGTACAATAGCTGTAGTCATTTATTCATACTGTCATGCGTGTTTCGAATATATTATGGCTTAGGATTGCGCCTAAAATTAACCCCTCGAAGAGACTTGACTTGACCTGACCTTGTCTCGTAGTCTTGGCGAATGAGCCGTCGACCACCTTCATCGCCTCCTCGTGACATCACCAAACATCAGGTATTGGCTAGTATGTTCTACTGTTGAATCCTTGTGGGCAGTTGACTGCATAGGTGAGACTGTGCTACCAAAATGGAACAGTCGTTGGCGATTCGGCAGACTTAGTTAAGGACCTACGTTTCTTTGCTGCATGTCAGGGTCAAGCATATTATACTCCTGCTCCATGTGTTATTCATGCTCCCCGGTTCCGGCCTTCGAGTAGCAGATCGCCATGTGCTCAGATGTTTCATTCCCAGGAAAACGATGCTTCAAGGCCAGCGAGACTCTTGAGAATTGCTTATCAGTTTATCTTCCCTAATGGTCCTACACACTGACATTCATATATCAGAATCATTTTCTACACCCTCTTGATCTCTCCACGTACTTAACGCCACTTACAGTACTTCCATACTTCACCATAGCTCTTTTGAATTAATGCGCTTATGCTTTTAAAGCTGTGGCATTTCCTTATATTCTATGGTGCTTGCAACACAGATTGAGTCTGGAATGTGACCTGGCTGAATACTAGCTCGTTGTGTGAAGTTGAGCGGCTGAAAACTTGACAAAACCATAACACTGCCGTATCCCTAATTCGTAACAAGGCTTGGCCTGAAACCAATCAAGGCTTCGGTCTCTTTGATCCAACGAAGAAAGATTTGTGCCGGCGATCTACTTTGTGACCCTACCACACTTCCACGCCACCTCTAAACTTCCAGTAGTTTGGCTGAAAGGAGCCGATTTACCGATACAGACCAATCCAGACTGTCTTCTGGACCGTTGTCTTATACCATAGTTGTGATTCTATATTAATTCATCGAGTCCCCCCATCAAGCGTCTACTGCCAGGTACAACTCATCTAACCCTCATCCCCCCCCAACTCAGCACTGAATCAGGAAATTAATACGATGTATAGCACAATCCTCAAGTATGACTCCCGCAATAGCGACACCTACGCCATTGTGCCCATGACAACTATATGGACCGCTCCAAGCGGCTGTCCGACAATCATATAGCAAAACGGCATTCAGGAGCAGGAAACGATAGCGGCCTCGTGCTGGCCACCTCTTTTCGAGCAGGTCTGGCGTAACTTTGGCTATTATTCACCAGGGATCTGCCCCAGCGGATACACCCCGGGCTGCGAGCCCTCTTCCGAAATCTATGGAATGTTTGGTGGGCCTCTACGGTCGACCGAGACGGCACGATTCTGCGTCCCCAGGTACTTATTTGGGTCTTGAAAGCGCTTTTATTATGTAATTGCTGATACCGGGCAGTTCATTCTCATGTGAGGGAGACTGGTGGGGGACGTTGAGTGCTGCTAGTCAAGTCTCGGTTGTCCCTGGGATCCAGATCCGATGGGCTTTTTCAGATCTCCCAATTCTTGAAACAAATCCTTTGGAACCCACGGATCTCGGTGCGACATCCACGACTTCGTCCTCAACTTCCAGCTTCTCTAGCAATTCGCCAACCCAGACACTGTCCTCAGCTTCACCTACCCCGACGCCTCCACGACCCGGGTTGACGACTGGTGCGATAGCCGGTATAGCTGTTGGGTCAGCAGCCTTTGTCGCGATAGTAGCCGCATGCGTTTTCATCCTCCTCCGGCGGCGAGTACGCAAGCGTCCTGTAGCAACAAACGACCCGCCTTATATAGAAAAAGCAGAGCTGGAAGCTCCGATGGCGGCTACTAGAGAACAGGAGCAAGAAAGGGAGAAGAAGCCCCCTGTAACTGATCCTGTAGAACTAGAGTAGTCCTTTTGACCTTGACTGCCTTTGAATCCCCATATCGAGCTTTGCAGTGCGTGAACTACTTAATTCAGTCAATTGACAGCTCGTATGGGGCTTCCATGATGTTAAGTTCTCTATCAACCTCGACCTTTTCAATAATTGACGCCATGCAAATACAGCAAATCTCATGCATGTTGTCACGTGAAATCTTTCCACAATTACCAACGTTTTGTCTTGTGTTTTGCGAAGTTAGTTCTACCATTGATCACCGTTGTTTAATTCTTCAATACACAGCGCAACAGATGTCATCCCCAAATGAATCATGCTCGCGGTCTGTGATTGTTTCGTCCCTGCCTGACATTACACAGGCAGAGATTGACTTTCCTGATACCTCATTCTTCCAGTCAAGTGAGTCTCCTGGACCACAACTGCCATCACCCGCTTCAATCATTCAGCTCTACGGGGACGGGGGAGCCCGTGACATCAGGATTGAGGATCTGAATATTGCTGTCAAGATCGATCACACCGACCACCTGAGACTTGAGGAGGCACAGACGATGCGGGCAATCCGGCAGATCTTTCCGGATGGTGAAATTCCTGTTCCTGAAGTTTTCGGATGGAGAAGATATCGCGACCAAAACTTCATTTATATGAGCCTTGTTCAAGGACAAACATTGCGGGAAGCGTGGCCAGCACTCACAGATGACGATAAAGAATCGATCGGTAACGAACTTCGCCAAATTATCGCATCACTGAGAACGATCACCCAAGAAAGACCCAACCAGATCGGTAAATCAACTTCCGTCTTCTTGATGCTAGGCTTTACTAACTTCAGCTAGCATCTGTGAATGGTGGAGTAGTTCAAGATAGATTCTTTCGGCTGGATTACGAAGAAGGGCCCTTCGTGGACATCAAGTCCTTTAATGACTGGCTATTTGCCGCAGCGACTCGACAAAGACCTGGACCTGATGGGATTCCAGGGCTCGACCACCCTGATATGTATCGGGACTTAATCCCTGACACCGGGAATGTCTACTTTACCCATGGGGATCTGACTTTGGGCAACATCATCATCTCGACTGATACAACCCCAATGATCCGCGCCGTGATAGACTGGGAGCAGGCTGGCTGGTACCCGGAGTATTGGGAGTATTGCAAGATGATGTATGGGGTGAATCTCTATCATGACTGGCGCGTTGAGGATTGGCCTGACAAGATCACGAAACCGTTTGAAGAAACGTTTTTTGCTTTTGCAGAATACTCGCTATGGCGTTGTCCATAGTAAAGACAGCTGCGCTCGTAGATTTTAGATGATGAATTTCTGAATATGGTATTATTCGAAGGTGCTTGACAGAGTGATGACGCAACGAGACACATATTTGCTCTTTATACGCCGGTGACCTCCAAGCTGATGAATACAGAAGTGCCTGTGGAATGGATGCCTTTTCCATCAAATTTCAGTTCGGAATTAAGGTCAGAAACTCTGGCGCCGAAGGAGAGTGAGTATCTCTTGCATGCTAGAGTTGAGGAATATGCTGACTTGTGATCGTTGGTGGGTGGCTAGAATAAGGCTTCTAGGACACAAAACATGGCCTACTCGGCTTGCATAAAGAACCTGGGAGATGAAGCTCAGGGTTGTCAATATGGAGGTGAGTCAACCATAGATGAGTGGTTTGTCGAGTAAATCGTCTACTCTCGCTCAACTTGTCTTTCTGCACGCTAATACATCAACAAGGTCTGATCCAAACGATGGAGCTTGTTTTGGCCCGTCCGGCACTATCCATTAGTTCAAAATGGATGATGAAGGCCATCGTGGTAACGTGATGCTTCTGGCTTTTATGTTCAAGGACAGCGCTGGAGCAAGAGAACATTAAACCGGGGAGGCCTAATTGGTAGGGGGTTCAGGAAGAATGAATATACATGCCCATAATCTCAACTGATTCTGGTATTCGACGGTTTGTCTATCTTGTTATGTGTTCTCGTTTTAGTAGGAGCCGAGAATTTTCCTTCAACGGGTCTAATTGTAGTAGATATTAACTCTAGTTCCCGAATTTGTACCATGCAATTGTGCTTATCCAGCAGCAAATGACATCAAACCCAACACTAGTCACCGCAGGATGCTCATACAGAGTTTGGAGAACCAGTATTGGGCTGTGGTCATCACCAAAAACTATACCCGTCCACGCAAAGAACATTATCATCATGGTTTGGACATTCCAAGCCCATGGTGGCTCCTCCTCGAAGAACTTTGCTGCAGTTCGGGGCAAAATTTTGTTGAGGATGAATGGAACAAAGGCCATGATATGAGGAACCAAGAGCATGGCTGTGAATCGGGGATTGTTGCTGTTAAACGGCAGACTGGTCGCCCACAGAAGGGTAAATGTGATGAAGAGACGGTATCCCTGAGAGCCAGAACGCTCCAGTTCGCGTTTCTTCTTGTCTGAATGGACTCGATTCTCTTGCTCCGATAGCTGACTATAGAGCATAGCTAGGAAGGATAGGTTCATGGCAAATGAGATTGCAACAATCTGTCCGAGTAAGACAAAAATCCAGGCATTGGGAATGGTCCTTTTGTTGGCTAGAAAGAGTGAAGGTCATTCATTAGTACATTGAAATCAGCGTCTCAGTCAGGGGCTGAATCAACGACGACTCACATCTAGCACCCAGAGTTGTGCTCCAATTGGCGCAAAAGGTGAATATTTGCATCGACCACCAGGCACGAGGGATGGTCTCCAATGTGGATGCCCAGGCCTGTTTGAAAAGGGTGGTGTCGTGAAGCCATTGTCCCAGCTGCAATCCCACTGGCTGCTGATCCTGAGCCATAGCCCATTGGTTATAAGACCAGCTAAAGAAACAAAACATGTAGTACCAAGTCGTGGCTAGACTCATTGCCGCTAGGGCGCTAAAGATAACGATGGCATGCTTCGGAGGTTTGTTGTTGGGCCTGACGCGTGCCGTTGAGCGAATAATAGAGAGGCATTTTATGGTAAGAGCTGCGGCTAATACAAGGTAGCCGGTGAAGATGGCGATAGGCCTGGCGTTTGTGATCTCGGCCATGTTTCGGTCAGTCCAGTATGTAGTTGCGTTCAAGAACTCACTGGTGCGTGAAAAGAAATATGTTTAGCATTCAATCAGTGTCCGTCGCATGAAAATCATGACTGTCAGAACTAGTCACATGTGCTCCCCACTTTACTTGAGAGATAGAGAGAGGGCGAACAAATAAGAAGCGCAGAAATTTGATCCAGGGATACCAGGGTCTGTCTCGAGCTGACCAGGACTACGTTGTACAGTGACGTGCAGTGATATCAACCAAGAACTCGCTTTAATTCAAAATCTAATGTATGCTAAATCTCCGTAGTAAAAGGCATAATTTATATCCACAATCAGACAACCTCATTCTTCTTGTTCTCAATGTAGTCCACCGTGCCCTGAGTGTTTTGGGCGATTCTCTCCTTCTCATCATAAGTCGCATCCTGCTTCTCGGCATCACGGTTGCCATAAAGACCAATCTTGTACCAGGGCAGGTCAAAGAGTCTGTCCATGCTCTCAAGAGAACGGCCAGCGGTCTCAGGAACAGATACGACAACCCAAATGCCGCCAACGATGAGGATGGCCGCGTAGCACCAGAATGTACCATTGGGGTTGATTCCACCCTCGGAAGTCGACAAAAGCATGTTAGGGGTAGCGCGGCTGCTTCCGTACTGGCAGAGGAAGTGCAGAGTCATGGCGAATGAAGTAGCAAAGGCTCGAATGCTGAGGGGGAACAGCTCAGCAGTGAGAATGTAGGACATGGTGTTCCAGCCAAGAGCCCAACCGATTCCGGAGATGTAGATCATGGCCATCGCACCGCGAGCAGCTGGGGACGAGCTATGGGGTTCAGGGACAGCTGTGAGGAAAGCTGCGACATAGATCATAGCCAGAGCCTGGAGGGCAATGCCACCAATCAGGGCTCGCTTGCGACCAATAACATCGACGAGGAATAGAGCACAAGTGATGGCGGAGATAAGCTTAACAATACCGAATAGTGCAGTGACAAGGAGACCAGTCTCAGATCCGTGGATTCCGAGAAGCTTGAATAGGTCAGGGGCGTAGAGGGTGATAGAGCCGGCGCCAGACCACTGGGCAAGAACCTGGACCATGCTGGCAAGGTAGAGACGGTAGAGGTTACTGCTATTGAGGAAGAGCTCCTTGCAGGTACCAAGGAAGGTAGCGTTGACACTCTCGAGTTCGTGCTCGTGGGACAGCTGGATGGCGGCAATCTCGCGGGTAATGTAGTCGGACTCGGCGGGCTGCTGGCGGAGGCGAGCCAAGACGACAGTGGCCTCTTCACTCTTGCCCTTCTTGATGAGGAATCGAGGTGACTCGTACTGGAAGAAGCTGAGGATCAGGATGAGACCGGCGAACATGATGTGGACACTGGTGGGAACAAGCCAGCGGGCGTGGGTGTTGTCGCCCATGTGGATGGAGCAACCATAGTTGGCGAAATAGGCCAAGACAATACCGAGATAGACGAAGCCGGAGAAGACGCAGGTGCAGAGACCACGGACAGCAGCGGGGGCAATCTCAGCAAGATACACGGGACCGACGACAGCAGTTTGACCAACACCTAGACCAGCGATGAAACGACCAGCATAGACGGCGCCGAGGCTTCGACCGTTTGCCATGAAGATGACGATACCGATGATCCAGACGATGCAGAGTTGACGGGTAGCCCAGATACGACCGATTCTATCGCAGATAAGGAAAGCACTATTTAGGCGTGAAGATTAGTTTCTAGAGTATGAATAACTGTAATATTGATCGACTTACATGAGCGCGCCACCAACACATCCAATCTGGACCATGGCTGAAACGTTAGCCTTGATGTTGGCCTTTTCGACAGTAGAGTAATCGTTGAAGTGAATGTACTCCTGGAAGTCCTCAGACTTGAAAGCGCCGGAGATGAGACCCTCGTCAACGCCACGGGCAGCGCCCATAAGACCGAAAGAGAAGACGGCGAACCATAATCTCCAGTTGAAGACACCCTTGGGCTCACCAAGGTCGCCCAGCTTGAAGATGTTGACGGGCTTCTTAACAACGCCTCCTGCCATGTTGTCGAACTTGAAGTCTGGTGGTTTAGGGAGGGGAAGTTGATTGTTGAATGAAGTGAAGTTACTTGGTTGGGATAAGACACCAGTTGGGGAAGTTGGGGTCGCGGTTCGTCATGATCTTTATATCAAAGTAAGTTTCAATCTAGACGAAGCCCGGACCGTTCTCTCTCCCCACGGAGCACATGGGGAAATCTTGATCACAGGGGAGTTACCCCATGGAGAGGCCGAGTGGTATGGAGATGGAAAAGAATCTAGCTACAGTTGATGGAGTTTGAGTGAAAACTCGGTCTTCCAAGGGAATTCGTCTACATAGTAAAGTGTAAGTGTGTTCCCGCGGGTACGGAGAGAAGGATGAGGTTGTGACTTTGGTTGAAGTTGCCCACCTGAGCCGCAAATGTGGGAATGTATGGTTGACTCGCAGGCCAAGCCACTAATTGAGACAGTTGTACATTGCATTGCCGGTGTGTTCGACCGTTGAACAGGTGGTAAAACTGTAAGAGCAGGTTAGGTGACCGAGGGATGGGAACAGCCTAGCCCTGTCGGTCTGTCTGTGTACTATACACCGTTCACTGTAGGTAGATTGTCAGTCTACCATGTAGGAGATGCGATGCACCTCATTTGTAACGCGAGAGATATTCCAGACAACCGTTGTGTCGTATCGAGTGAGAGTTGAATGAAGGGGGACCCTTCCCCGCGACATCCCATCTGCACTTACATTTACATCTTCAAGATGAGATCCCTCTCCGCAAGCAATTTCTGGATAAGCTTCATTCAGTTGGACCCCGCGATGACATGACAAAAACCAGACGCCATCACGAACCCCAGAAACACCCGTCCCTCCAGGGTTCTCTCTTCCCGCACAGTCCCTGAACTTGGCTTCGCATTGGCGCGTCCTGGGCATCTGGACTAAGGCGCTTGCCAAGACGGGAGATAGATCAATGTCCTGTCCCGCTTTTCTCGGCACAAACGGCACATAAGAAGCCTGAGTATCCCCGTCAAGAATAATCTCATCCTCTTCAACCCGCCCACTCTTCACTGTCCTCCCACCTTCTGGCCCGTTCATCACCACTGATTTGGCTGAAGGGACCTCTCCTACGACGCACTCCTCCCCGTGATCCACTGTGACCCAAATGTCAAGCTAGGTTTCCCAGCCAAAACAAAAAGCATGTACTGATACTGGTACTCTACTCGACTAGAGATACATTGGCCATTGAAGAGCCTCAACATGGTACCGGTGTGACTTGTACCAATTCCTTTATACGGAAATTGGCGCGGCCGCTCTCTTTCGCTTCGCTCCCGCTCAGCTCATCCACCTCTGCGCTTCTGGCCTGATGCTCAACGGCAAGCTCTTCTCCCGCGGATACAAATCGTCCAACCATACACTCCCGCGGCTGCTGAACAATTCTCTCAATCCCACGGGAATGTATGTTTGTCGTTGAATGCTGACAATTGTTATGAGGTTCCATCACGACGCGATCCATGAGACGATTCTTTATTTCATATTTCTGGTTTCGATTTTGCCGGTCGCTTGCCGTGGTTGTATTCTGTTTACGACGAATTGCCCACGTGTATCTGTGGCCTGTGTTAGTCAACTGGAACTGATATTTCTGACGGTCGAGCGATTGTTCCACTCGTTTGTCCATTTCTACTAATACTCCTTGTTCTGCATGTTCTCCTCAGTTTACATGTGGAAATGACCCATTTGTTCACGTTGTCCCTAGTCTACCGCGGATCCACGATAGACTGAGCCTCTGATGAGGTCTTGACAATTGAATTGCCAGCCTACACCGAACGACCACAGCTGCTAGGATATGCCGCGGTTTCTAGGCACCTTTACAAAACAACGATTCCCATCTTGAAACGAATAGTGTCTAACAATAGACAACCCGACCGATAAAGTATGAGATTAGCGAGACGTTTGCATAATAGAGAGGTCATTGTTAGAGGCCACCCGTGTAGCTGGTCAGGGTTCGAGCCGAGGTGAAAAGCATCGCACAACAAATGCAAATGCACACAAGACAACCAAAAACCCTTGAAACAGGGTACATGGGTCGACCAAGTGATTTGCCAGTATGCAACAGAACTAAGCAAATGAGTGAAAAGCTGGACAAGAGTCAACTCGGGGCAGCTGTAAAGGGCTCTACTGCAGCCGGACCTTGCGGTGCATAACATCTGCAAGGCTAGTCTCTTGTAGACAAGAATCTCATTAGAGAGATATAGTTAGAACGTAATTCTGTGCGGCATGCTTACTATTCAAAGCCGTACACTTGTTGATATGTCGAAGGCTGAGTGAGTCATCTGCTCGAATGTTTCCGGGAGCTATCTGATCGTTTCTAGACAAGATTGGCATGAAGTACGACAGTGACCACTGGTCATCTTCGTTAGGTTTGCGATCATTCCCCTTGTTGCTCCCCCGGTTGTTGTGAGAATTAGGCATCCGATCTAGTTCCCGAGATCCAGCAGTTGAGTAAAAGGCTTTGGTATTCGTCTTCCGCGATAAATCTTGTGATAACTACGAAATAATGAGACTTGATTGGAGTGTCAGGCTTCCCTAGATCTGAATCTGCTAGGTGTCTTGACATGTCTACCTACGAGGCAAGGCTCTGCAGTACAAGCCAAGTAAATACTACCTGGCGTTTAGAATTATGATAAAGGCCTTTGCCAGATCTTGCTTGTATTGTAGTTGAGCAGTAACAACGCTGGCCTCACCCTTTTTAGCAAGCTTTCAACTTTGGCAAGCCTATGTCATCCGTCTTCCCACGTATAATATGTATTGCACTGAGTATAATAAATTCCCAGTGTGCAGGGTTCCGAAAAACAAGAATAGCCGTCCACCGTAGGTAAAGGGGATCAATATCGGAAGGGTACGGGATATGACCCGCATCCTGCACCAGGCGTCTTTCATGAGTCGCCAATGAGACATTAGATTCAGAGGGCGATGTCTCCCCAGTAGGGTCGCTACTTGATGTATATTGGCGATGATCTACTTGTCTGATTCCTTCGGATTTCTGCCTTTTTCCTACCAGCCATGACCAACACCAACATCATACCACATGACCCGAGAGATGAGAGGTACCTTTACTAGAACTAGTAACTTTCATGATTGCAGTAACAATTTATTCGGGTCTTCTTTAAAGCCAGTAAATATTGGATAGACTGAGCTGCCACTGACTTATGAAGGGGGCCGGGCCACGGTGAACATCCTTCACAGGTAATGTTTTGGATTCGCTAATACCACTATTAGAACCATAAGAACCCTTGGGTGTATTCAAAGTCAATCCAAGACGAACTGTCATATCCTCTTCACGAGTCGCATGGATTTAGATATCGAAGACACGGTTAAATCACTTGATGTGGACAAGGATATCATCCCGTTCGACATTGAAGAAGTCAACAGAGACATTCACCATCACCTAGAGAAAGTCGTCCAGTCAAGTCCCTACTCGAGATGGTCGGAAGGCCTGCAGAGTCAAGTGATCAACTATCTAGTCAGCCGATCAGAGGGTGTTTTCCGCTGGGCAGACTTGCAGATTCAAGCACTGGCAGGACAGGAAAGGGAAAGGGATGTGAGAAGGGCACTGCAAAAGCTACCACAGGGCTTAGAGGCAACTTATGAGAGGATGCTTCAGCAGATTGACGAGAATGACAAGTTTGAAGAGGCATATGCTATTTTCAGGTGGCTCGCCTTTTCTACCATTTCACTCACACAACCTGCCCTTGCGGAGATCGCCGCTTTTGAGATCAACAATCCTGATCATATGACAGATACAGAAGCCTTTTCTATTTCATTCTACCCCGAAGACAGGTTCGCCGACTTCTCATCAGTACAGCGGATCCTTTCCGGGCTTGTCGTCTTTACAGAGTCTAGGTTGCTTAACCAGCCGGTGGCTTCGTTCGCTCACAGCACCGTTTTGCAGTATCTATCAAGTCCCAGAGTTTCACCGGCAAAATTTCGCCTTCAAAGGCTTGATGCCAGCTGGTTCATCTTCAAGAGCTCGCTCGAATACCTCAGCCACTATGACATGACGCCTGCCCGATCCAGGTGCACACCCTATCCGCTTCTCAGAAATGCGTGCCAGGAGACTTGGTTCGCTGCTGATACTCTTGTCAGTGAGGGGACCATCCTCAAAGATCGAGTTTCCGAATACTTTACACCTGCTTCAGCTGAGTCGTTGGCAAGGAGAAGGGCTTTTCTCCTGTCGCTCCGGCTATTCGACGTGGATTCTCAACGACCCGAGGGACTTGTTCAAATGATCATTTCTAGCTACTTGGAGGCAGAAGTTGTGAGAGGAGTAGGGCCATTCCTACCCCATCGTGACTTCTTATTCAAGAGACTAACCAACTGTCTCGAAATGGCTGCCAAGGTTGGAGAATATAAACTCGTAAGCCTACTTCTAGATATCAGATCTAGTCAAGAATGGTCAACCACGTTACAGTCAGCATTGCGGCTGGCAGCCCATCAAGTCATACCGACCGACATGGATATGCCTATTCCGATAGGTGCAGTTGACCATATCAAAGTCATCGAAGAGCTTGTAAGGGCGGAGGCCTGCGTCAACGGTATGGACTGGGAGCGAAACACTGCGCTTCACCACGCTGCAAGTCTCGGACACTTGAACATCGTAGCTGCTTTGGTGAAGTATCAAGGAATTGATACTGATGTATTCAATCGCAAGCGGCAAACACCTCTCATGCTATCAGCAATGGGTGGTCATGAGGCTATCTTTGCCTTGTTACTGAGTATTTCCGCTGCAACAGCAAACCTTCCTGATGAAGAAGACAGGACACTTCTGTCCTGGGCAGTCAGCAGTGGAAGCAAAGAAGTGGTGTATCTTCTGCTAGACTGTCCTGATGTTGATCCCAACGTCACAGACTGTCGTGGACGCACGCCACTGATCTGGGCTGCCATTACAGGACCTGAAAGCATAGCGATGCAGCTGCTCGGAGACCCCAGAATTCTCCCTGACGAACGCGACAATCTTGGCAGAACTGCTTTGTCCTGGGCATGCCTACGAGGGAAGGAAACGCTTGTGAAATATATTTTATCTCGATCCGATGTCACGCTAAACCCTAGAGACCATGAGGGATGTAACCTACTTACATACGCGTGTCGCCAAGGACATGAATCACTGGTCCATCTCTTTCTTCAGAAACCAGAGACTGCAGAAATATGTACGGACGCTTACCGTTGGTCACCGTCGAAATGGGCAGTTTCTAGAGGCTATCCCAATCTCGCAAAACTTGTGGCATTTTCAAGTGTTGAAAGCGTAGATGAGGCGCCGCCGAGTCAGCATCACGATTTCGAAGTTAGCTTAGAGGAAAAGAAAGATAATGTGCACCCTCGAACAACAGCAATTGTTCACCCATTACCCCAGGACGGGCCTCGTCGAGAAGAAGGGATTGAGAGTGCGAATAAGCCCATCATATCAAGAGTTGCATCTTTCGACGGCATTCGCTTCGAGATCTGGAGCGTCAAATTCTCCCATGATGGCAGAAATTTGGCTCTTTGCGGCGACTTTGATGCAGTCATCATTTGGAACATATATACACGGAGCACTGTGTCATCACTCAGGGGACACGATGGTAGTATAACTAGCATGTCTTGGAGCCCAGATGATTCTGTTCTTCTTGCGACATGTAGCGATTGCTTCCTTAGGCTTTGGGATGTCGAGGTGAGTTTCACTTGATGGTGTCGGGTCATGTTTAGAGTACCAATGTCCTGCTTACAATGACTACCACAGAGTCAACTTTTGGTAAAAGAATTTAGGAGCATTACCGGCGAAGAATTCATGGGCTGTGGATGGCTCCCAAGTGTCGAAGGTAATGCTAGGGTAAGGGAGGAGTCAGACTTGATGGACAACGGCAGTGACATTGCGACATCCTCGCTTACAGAACGCATATCTTCATTGTCGTTAATCAAGTGCCCTAATAAGCTCGACTGCCAGCGGTTTGTTGCTGGTTACCCAGATATTAACAGCGGTCTTTGGACCGGGACTACAAATCTCGAGATGCTGACTCGCTGGAAAACAGGCCATCGGGTACAGGGATTGCAAGTGTCTCACGATGGGACTCGAGTTGCTACCATCGACACCGACCGAAGTCTTCATGTCTATGATCTAGAAACAAAAATTCAAGATTATAGTCTGAGTTTTACGGGCAGATCGAGTTCCCTAGCAATCAGCAAAGACTCAAAGCATATCTTGGTACGACTGGCGAACGGGAACATGCTCTTGATTGATGCTGTCTCTGGAACAACGATGACCGAGGTGTCTGGGGGTGCACCCAGCGAGTGTGTCGTTGGATGTTGTTTCGGTGGTGCAAAAGAGTCTTTCATCCTCAGCGGCGGTGAAGGTAAGCTAAGGCCAGATTCTGTTCGGCGTTTGACACAATTGCTGACAGGCTTTTTTTTATTGTAGATGGTTTCATCCATATATGGGATAAGAAGACTGGAGAGGCAATTGCCAGTATAAAAGGTCATGACAAGTTGTGTAATGATGTTGATGTTCACCCACTTTGTCCCGAGGTATTTGTCTCGTGCAGTGATGACGGTTCATTTGCATTGTAAGTTCTTTTTCTTTCCTTTTCTCTTCTTTTTGATCTCTTCAGCCGGAAACATAAATTGACATTCTCTAGTTGGAAAATGGACGAAGAAATGCCCGAGGAAAGTAGTCTGTTGCAAGACATTTGCGAGCATCTCCAGGCAGCTAGTACCAAGCACAACGACAGGCTATTTCAAAATCTCACAGGAAAAGGACTCGGCTGAAGCTCCACACCACTCTCCATCCAGTTGTAGTCTTATAGAGTTGATTGGTGGGCGATTGATACCGGGGAGGAAGACAGGAGATAGACGGGGATTAGAAGAAGGGGACAAGGAGATGTTATCAAATAGCGCTTGCACAGTTCTGAACAAGCATGTTCAAACAAGCCTGGGCCACTAAACCGGCCCAGAAAACCCCTTGCCAGTCTGGACGCGTCAGTACAGTATAAAGCACCAACCAGACTTGTAAAGGACAAACATCAGCTTCTGATTATCCCCTTGAATGTGTCCGATAATCCTGAACGTCAGGATCAATTACCATCTTGGCTGCTAAAAATATAATTACTTTCAACTGACTGGTCATCATCATGCTTGATACTGACTGTTCAATCTGTCCATGCTGGCTGGTCCATTGACAGATCTCGACGCCCCCTAAGCCCAAAAAAGAGTCTTTTAATTAAACAATGCACATCAGCTCAAGACTAGTGAACAGACTATTGACTAGGCTAACCTCAAAATATCGCTGTTTTGAAATTTGACATGGCAAAAACAGCAACTATTAAAAGAGAAGACTTCCTGTTGTTGTCTTAGATTATCCAATCTTTTTTTGGTTCACACTACCACACTCTTTTTTGAAATACCCGTCATTCTTTTTTACTCCGGCGCCCAAAAATGCCTTCGTTCAAGCCTCTTTACGCCATCGCCGCGTTTTCGCTGCTTTCCACTGGTGTGAGCGCCGGTCCCTGTAGGCCAGCCACCTCGACGACAGTGACTAGTGATGTTGTTTCATCGACTACTGTCACTGAGTCTGAGACGGAGACGACATTGATTGAATCTGCGACTTCGACTCTCAGTGTTGAGGTGTCAACTACCATCACCACCGAGGAGACATCCACCACCGAATACTCTACTACGACAAGTGAGGAGTCTACGACTAGCACCGAGATTGAATCTACGACAACCACAGCTGAACCATCCGCCACGGCTCCTGTGTGCGTTGAGGAGTCTACAAACTACTTCCAAAACCCCAGTTTCGAGGACGGTGTCCCCTCGATACATTCTGCTGGAGCCTGGTCATCCACTGACTTCGTGTCATTCACTGGGGCATACAACGGCAGAACCGCCCGTACTGGAGATTATTTTGTGTAAGTCCTGGTCCCCTCAACAACTGGTTTTCCCGGTGTAACTAACATGAATCATAGTGACTTTGATGCCACCTTCTTTGACTGGACTGGTCGGCTGCAGCAGCAAGTCAGCGGACTTACACAGGGTGACTCGTACCGCATCTCGTTCTGGTGGACAGCGACGTCTGCGCAGTTCAACGACTGGAATGGCAAATGCGAGATCTACCTCCAGGCTGGCGATGTCTACAGTGACAGCCAGTCTCCTGACCTTCGTTTTACCTATGGGACGTATGGAGAGTACAGACAGATGCAGTTTGAGTTTGTTGCCTCGGCCTCGACCATTGATGTCAAGTTTGACTTTGGATGCAACTATGGTTCTAGTGCTGACCATTTCTTGCTGGATGACTTCTCGCTCGTTCACTTCTGTCCTGTCGAGGCGGAGTAGAGGCGGCTACTGGGAGAGCTTGTACATGGAGGTTGTTCTACTTCTACTAGATCATGCATCTATTGGTAGCTGGGTTTCTAGCATCAATAGTAAAGGCACTCAAGGGCAGCATTGTTTACAGCCTACTGCATTTTACGTGGTTAACACATTTTATAAGGAGCCATAAAAGTGACATCTGGGACAAGTGGCATATCGTGCACTTTCTTGCCAGTGCTTAGATATTCTTTCATGTACACTCAAAAGACATCCGATTGAGACCAGGCAGTTGGTTACAGTTGATCTTAAAGCCCTTGCTTAGATGCGTGCTCCACGTGTTTCCGAGCGATGAGCACCGACAGTGTCAAAAAACAAAGTATGAATGAACCAGCTATTGACAGCAAATGTCCCGCTGGGTTAATCTCAGACGTACTGTATGTCGATAAACATTGGTATCACTTCGTTGATGTGTATTGGCAGCTCAGAATTCATTGTCACGCCATCCGTCATGTTTACTATGACGTACTCCAACCGAAATCTCGCAGCCTCCAACTCCGATCCTTGCACTACTGAGGATCATTTATCTCCGACTCCGATTAAGCTTTCACGTCAAAATCATCCTTCGTTGCAGGGGTAAACAGTCGGAATCGGACATGTCAGAATATTCGGTGTGTTACCAAATGTTCCATATGAGAGACGTCTTGGAGATTTAAAAAGGATCATCCCCGACTCGCTTTCTACCTTAAATCTTTGTGTAAGGACTTAATTCTGTCTACTAGATTGTAGCACTTTACAAACACAAGCTCTGAATTACTTCTTTATTGTCCACACCAACCCTTTTCTCTCTGAGTTCTTCATCAACCACTCCAGTCTTGGTCCCTAGTACACTACGCCCACCATGAGACCATTTCTGGCTCGAGTGACCGGCACACCCTGTGCGCAGGTAACAATCAAGTAAGCCTCCAGGGTTAATGATGTAACACTCGAAATGTCTAACAGCCCTTAGGCCCGAATGCGATTACATCTTCCTCAGTGGATATGGCGATGAAGCTCGAGGACAGTACCTACGCGGAAAGGTGACGCTCTCCCTGCGGAAAGGGGCCTCCATTGATGCTGTACTTCTCCAGATGTCCAAGCAAGTCAGATTCCAGTGAGTTGACAGGTCTCTATTTCTTTCGCACCTGATGACTTACACTTTCACAGACATGACGAGGCAGAGGGTGTTTCGTGTAAATGGGACGTCGGAAAATCCTTCATTCATCAACTAAGTCTTTCACTGGCTGAAGGGCGCGTTACTCAGTCTTCCTCCTTTATAACTGCATACGAGTGGCCGTTCATCTTCTTGATCGCTGGTAACCAGACAGAATCCTTCCGTGGCTGTGGTAGCTGTAGCATCTCATATGCCCTGGAAGCCTCAACAGTCACCGGAACCTGCGTCAGTGTTCGGTCATTTACACCCATCCGCATCATCCGCTCTCTACCGATGTCTTCATACGAATTGATGGATCCCATCACATCCCATGGTAAATGGGCAGGCAAAGTCGAATTCAGCTTCTCCGCTGGTCATCAAGCTACGCCTCTAGGAGGACTTATACCCGCCGACGTCGAGATTGCGGCCCTTGACAAAGGTGTTGAAGTTACCAAGGCAAAGGTTTTCCTACGGGAGAGTCATATGGTTCAGGATTGTTCCACAGCTGGTCAAATGATCTATCATGGCCAGAGAGTAGTGGAAGAGTGGGAACTTGCGTTGGAGGACGAGCAGCAGATGTACGGTTGGCAACAGTGCCTGCAATTACCGAGGATGGTCAGGAGATGCTCCCCTGATTTGAATCTGTGTGGTCTCTCAATCACCCACACATTGCACTTCGCAGTGACGCTGATGATAGATGGGACTGAGTCAGAGGTGAGTTGCACGCAGGCGCATTCGCAACAGTGACGAAGCTCACAATTCACAGTACGAAACTTCCGTGCCCCTATACCTTTTCATTTCCCCTGACCTTCCGGTTACTGGGTGGAACATCTTTGCAGTCAACAGCGACGATCCCGCCAGCAAAACGGCAGATATTGCGGCAGAAGGAATCCCTATCCCACCGCGGTATTGCAAGAGCAATGATGGGCTACAGTATTGCGAAAGTCTTCCGGATTGCCCGCCGCCGCCTTATACCAAGTGCTGAACATTTGGAAAGGATGAAAATAACGATAACGAGACTATATAAACATGGGACAGGTAGATAAAAATAGACAAGACGGAGCGTGTGTTATTAATCTTAGGGCAAAACTACCTGATTACAGACAGTAAGAATTTCTTAATTATAAACAGAATTTGGTACTCATGTAATGAGATTGAGATATGATATATATTTGCAGTCATTCTGCTACGTGCGAGCCTCATGTTGCTGCTGTTTGGTATCCATCCGTCTGGGGAGTAATGTATGTTTCTTCCCAAAAGTCCTGTCAAAAGTCAGATAGATGGCGTCTAGCAAATCAGGGAACACTACTCACCCAGCCTATATCATCAGGTCTGAACCAGTCAATCGTGCTGATCCAATCGTCGAATCTAGTCTCCAAAGCATCTTCACCATTTTGAGGTGTCAAGTGTTGCCGAGAAAGGCGAGATCTGTCAAGTCAGCCAGATTCAGACTGCTAGAGGTTATGGCAACTTACTGGAGATGACGCAGAATACAATAGACACTTGCGCACGCAGGGCTGTTCCCTCTCAGCTTCTCTAGTCGACTAACAGTAGCGTCGATCCCAGCTATGTACTCTGGAACCTCAGGGACGTGCGGCATATCGAGAATGCAAGATGTCAGGGCGACAGCTCCATGTAAGGCGTTGCAGCTGATAGTCCCGTTGACCATCCAGCGGTAGCATTTGAGGCGAGGGAGTTCAAATAACTGACGGTGTATATCCATCAGAGCAAGACTTGATTTGATGCACCTATCTCTCGATTCCTGGCGGAACTGACCTGATCGACAGCTGTGGAATGGACGATGCAGGAGTAGATAGAGTTGATGTGCATAGGTCTGCAGATAACACCAGTGCGCGTACCCTGTGGTATCAAGGATACTTCGAGACCCGTCGACCAAGTAAAGAGCATCCCATTTTTGTTGCTCGACTGCTATTGCGGAATCAAAGCTCGTTAGGGCTTCAGAATTCAACCGATCGGGACTGGATATGTGTTTGGAAATGTCTGTAGAGAGATGGAACAACCGGATCTGAAACCTCATGAGAGACATTTGCGTAGGTTGCGCCTGTGCGAAATTACTTGGCCGTTCTGATATGGCATCCTCCCGTATGTCGATGTCGTTTGCATCCGCTGGCATCGGAGCTTTCATGTTGCACAGATTCGACAGATCAGTGTCCCGAAAGAGTAATGCCTGGGCAGTGTATAGCATGAGAATACCTGCCCAGCACCGTCGGCGCCGCTCTCTTTCGATAAAGTTGATGTCGTTTGAGTTGATGTGGCAGCGTAGGGAGATGGCGATGTTGAGGGCAGAACCAAGAAGTGCCCATCCATGTTCCGCGCCCTCACTGTCGGATATTGTATCGATTAATATGAGCAGAGCCTCAAGAGTGTTGAGGTTATGTCGAATGAGGAACTGGTCTTGGGAGAGACTTCTCGTAGCTGCGTCCCGATATTGCTGTGATAGTAACATCAAATCTTGAGCCGAGGGTGCATGTTGCCATAGCTCAGCCAGGCCAAGATCTGTGGGAGGCACAGTCTTGACGGTCAAGGAACAAATAGCGAACAGCAAGGCCAACCACGATAGGTCTACGTGATGGCGGTCACGCAAGAAAGCCGAGTATTGTTTTTGAAAGGTTGGGCCATGCAAAATGTGGAAGAGAGGGGAGACGGTTGCAAAGTACCGAGAGACAATGTATTCGCAGACAGAGTCTGGCGGGAGGACGTCTAAGAGTTCTTGAATTGGGACGCAAGGCCCGAAAGAGAGCTTGAATGAATGACTATCGCTTGAACACCCTCGTGTGTTCTTTTCAATTGGCGGACGTCGGAGAATACTATCCCATCGTTGTTGGATAGGCTCTGGGCTCTGGCTCCGTGTCGTGACGGTATCTAGAGGCGGTGTAGGTTGAGGGTTTGGTTGTTGAGGGTCTGGTTGTTGAGGAATGACTTCAACGGCAGATTGACGAACTCTTCTTCGTCGAGGTGACTGTCCAGATACCGCACCGGTTCCATAAGCACATTGACCTTGCCATCCTCTCTTGACGCAGGTGGCACACGGTAAATGACGATCACATCGTAGCTTTGAATGTCTACAGGGTTCACAGCTCAGCGGTTTGCGACGACGTCTCGAGTTTGAGTCGACGGGAGAACTGCTGGTACTCGGATTTGAGTGCTGCATGGCGTTTGGTTACCGACAAACGAGCAAGGGAGATGTGAATCGGAGGTACGTGACGTGGTGTGTTGGTTCAGGTGGGAATCATGAGTCGGGGATAAAAAAATCGGAGTCGGAGATGATGAAATGGATGTGTCATGTCCGAACCATGCCTAATCGGGAATTACCGTGAGCGGAACAATACGAGATTATCAATCAGTTTTGTTATTGCCGATTGGAGATGATCAGACAGGCATTAAGATCGAAGTGCTACTGTTTTCATGTCTGTCGGGATATTTTACACAGCAGTCAAGCAACACGTGGGAGAAGCGGCACAGCACCTGACTGTATTCGAGGTCAGTATAAATCATTCAAGTA
The DNA here is from genome assembly GCA_013623525.1 of Fusarium dimerum. NCBI lineage: Eukaryota > Fungi > Ascomycota > Sordariomycetes > Hypocreales > Nectriaceae > Fusarium > Fusarium dimerum. The sequence goes on along the minus strand of JABGLY010000215.1, from coordinate 150,877 downwards.
ATTCATGCTTATCTGTCTGGTCGACCAAATATGACTGATCCTTGCACTTTGAGCTGTTATAGCTGCTTTTGTATTGGGATGACAAGAAACGATAAAGTCGTTATGGTGGAGATCGTGGCCTAAAGAAAGAAAGGATATAAGTCATTGATGGTGTTTCTATTCATACTGGGATGTGTTAAAATGCCTGGAAGTCTGGACTCTTCCGCTGACTTGTGTGTTTGGATGATTGATTCGTGTGCATAGCAATGCTTGAGTAGAGCCGATGAAATTGGGGAAGAATAGGTTGTCTGGTAAGACTTCAAGTAAAACCAATTTCGATAATAACCTCTTTTGAACGCCGATGTGTATGTTCCCCAAGCTGCTTATGAGAAGATAATGAGTTGCCAAGTGAACCACCAGTTACGGATTACGCCGTGTCCACCAAACTTTACGCCAGCTTCTTGTTCGTCGACAGTCATCGAATGGTGTTTATCGATAATATAATTTCGTACTTGTACCTGAAGAGTTCTCCAATCAGTCTCATAGAGTTTGCTGCTTGGCTGGTGGCTTGCAGCCCGCCAAGAGGGATCTTGACATATTCTCGTGGTTGCTGGGGCTATGTGTTGATTGTGGGCGTCAATATTGGAGAAATTCAAGCAAGAGGACGCCTGCCATGTCTTCATTCGACTCGTACTCATATCTTGGTTGAAGTAAAATAACATTCATATGGTCTCGTTTCTTCAATAAAACATTCACACCCCCATGTCTTGCATAGCCATTACTGTTGGAAAGGTGAGAGGACGCAGTCGTTAGTATTCTGTTTGATTCCAGCAGTGCATCTGTTATCTCAAATCGCTTCCGGAAAAAAACAAATATAAAGGAGCGATCTAAGTACAAAGTCTCGAACTACATGTCATAAGATATATCGTGAGCACATAAACACCCTTGTCTCCTCCCACCCCATCCAATCTCCGCATCTTAATCTGCCCACCACTTCATCATTCTGCCCAAACAACTGTAGACCAACCTCCAGCACTCTGCTCACTCTGTGGGGTCTCGATCACGACAACATCTTGACTCGAGGTCGTATCATTCCCCACCGTTTTCTGAGATCGTGCGCTCTGGTACCAGTTTGTCTCGGGATCTCCAAGACACTGACCAACAGTAACAGCTGCGATTGTTAGAGACCTTCCATCAATCATATATTGGGGGCAATTAAGAAAACACACACCTTTCCTTCCACTTTGTTGAGTTGCCTGGATAATGGCTGGAACCAAATTCTCAACAGTGTTTGCGTGAACATCATGCATGAGAGCAATGGAACCTCCATTCTGTAGGCCGACTTCGAATAGCTCAATGGAATTTCCAACATCAGCAGGCGATTGAAACTGCCAGTCGTTTGTGTCAATGTCAGCATGAATCACCTTGTAGCCGAGTTGGCCGAGAACGCCAAGGGTTTCCTCGTTGTAGCTAAAGTAGGGAGGTCGCATGTAAAGGGGATACTGGCCGATGATATCAAGGAACTCGTTCTCGAGTAGCGTCATTTGCTGCTCAACGCCCCAGTCGTCTAGGGATGTGAGGTCGGGATGGCTGTAGCTAGGGAGAGGTGAGTCTACTGCACCTATCATAAACAGACAATACATACGTGTGGGAAGCAACTTGGTGTCCCTCGCTCACCATCCGGGTCACAGTCGACTGGTACTGGGTGATGTCTCCCCAATTCTTGCCGTTCAAGAAAAAGGTCGCAGACATACCAGCTGCGGCAAGCTGATCAAGAAGCGACTCAGTGTAGACAAAGGGACCGTCGTCAAAAGTGAGAGCAATGGTATTCTCCTGAGTGCAGCTGAAGATGGCGACTCCAGTCGGAACATTCCAAACTTGAGTCACGACGCCAGTCACAAGCTGGAGTACACCCACAGTGAAGAGCGAGGAACGCAACATGGTAGTCGGTTGATTCAGAAAAGAAGAAAGATTTTTTTTTTTTTACAAGAAATAATGAATAAAGAATAAAGCTTAACGATTGATCAACCCCTGCTTGGCGAGAAAGACTACTCTTTATATGTTATTTACATCCCCCTCTCTCTCTCCTTGCGTCTTTGGACACTCGTAGCCTTTTAGGTTAACTTGATGCTTAAATCGTCCCAACAACGCGTTCCCCCCCTCTCTCAAGGTACAGGTAGAAGAGAAAACGGACGAACCAATCTGTGCTAAAGTTCACACGTTTCCAGGGTTACCCCCAGAATCTCGGAGCGTTTTCTTGCTTCTTGGCGGACGGGGTGGCTTAGGTCTAGAGGTGTTAGCTTCGATGCGCTATTTGTTGAGGAGCTGAGACAATGCCTTTTGTTTCTGATGATCAGGAGCAAGTTTACTTTGTTTTCCCCTCTTCCAATTGGAGGGGTCACTGGGTGCAGGAGACCATTTGTGTGATTGGTTTCTTCACTTCTTGTCACCACATGTGCAATCAGCATGATACGAGTTTTGGGTGGTGGTGGTGTTGCTTCTGTGGCTTCCATCACGATGCATACTTCCTCAACACTCCAAGTTGGGAAGGCCTTGGTATCGGCATTAGCGTCCTTGTGCTCGCATGCCCACGATAATGGCTTGGTCTTATCGGTTTGTATCTATTGGGGGGGGGGGGAGTGAACATGCTGCACTCAACGGTCATAGGTCAATCACTGAATGACAACCAACGTGCCTGGGGCTTGTGAGGTCATGTCATGCAGTCAGATTAATGTGCTATTTTGGCAGCCAAGATTATTGAAGACATGCAGTACTGACTGCATCCTGTGAGATAACCAACAGTTGGCGCAGATAAGAATGAATGAGGCTTTCTCTCGTTTTCCAGCTCACTCTATGCATGACAGGTACATATATACATACATGCATACATACATCCGTACATACCGGTAGAATGATACACGCAGTATTGTACAACCAGATTGCATCTGCGACACTGCTGCTTACTGCAATTCTGTCAGCTGGATACTCTACTCATGACTCATGTTTCACGGTGTTGAGCTCGCATGCCAACTCATGTGTTCCGCGATAATGATTACTCTCCCTCAGACGCTTCCCTGGCCAAAGTATAACCCTGGTCATTTGAGGAGGCGCCCGTCATAGGTCGTCATTGTCATAAAGATACGAGGCACACGATGTGGTTCTGGTCCTGTGGCTACTAACTGCGACTGCGCATATGATATGTAGCTTGTTACACGAGCTGAGGATTTGTCCGCCCATCACTTGGCAGTAGATCAATTAAAATTAGCAACAATGAGGGCCAAGACTACCTACTCAGCAGCTGCACTATTACGTGGACCATGCTACATTCATTGTTCTTGGCTGTATCTATCATAAAACTTCGGTTTATACGAGCAATTGCGCATGCCAAGTTCATATAGTAGACTCATTTGATTAATTATTTGTCAAATCTACATGACTCTCTTCACAGCTACCCAGGTTTTCTTTCTCGAAATACACACCATGGCCCCCAGTCCTCTGAATTCTTAGAAAACCACACCCTTGGTTTGTCCACGCTTCTGTGAAACGTTGAGGTTCTTGAGCATCGCAACTCCGACAATTGCTAGCGCAAAGATAGCAAGACCAGCAGTCAGCATTCTTGCTTGAGCATATCCGTAGGCCTTCTGGATTGCAATTCGCTCGACACTTCCAACAGGATACGAGAGCTGGACAGGTAGCTGAACATAAATCTCTGTGATGTTGGCAAGAGCACTCTCGGGGAGTTCTCTTTGAAGAGCCTTGAAGAATGTGTTGGTCCAGATGGTTCCAGAAATAGTCTGTCCAATGGCACCTCCGATACCGCCAGACACGTACAGGAGGGCCAGAACAGCCGCGACGTACTGGTGATCGACTGCGGCGAGGACGGCCAGTTGGACCAAGAGGATAAAGACACTTCCGCCCATAGAGATGAAGATCTCACACATGACAATCCAGCCAACGTGTACATTTGGGCGTCGGAAATAGATCATGAGACCTAGTCCCAGCATATACAGAGGTACGGTGATGTAAAACAGCCACTTGAAGTATCCAGTTCTGCGAATCAGGTATCCACAAATGAAGAGAAGGACTCCGGATACGACTTGGAACGTGCTATTGACATAACCAGCCTCGGCGACAGGCAAGTTGACGACAACTTGCAGGAAGGAAGTGAAGTAGCTGGCCCAGCAGTAGTAAGACACCTGATATATGGCGTCGATCAGACAGGCTCCAAGAACAGTTCGATTAGTAAGGAACTTGTGCTTGAGGAAAGGTTCCTTGGCCAAGAACTTTTCGTAGGCGCCAAAGGCGACGAGTAGAAAAACACCAAGAATGATCATGGCGATGATATAGCCAGTCTTCCATCCGTTAGGGGCTGATGTGGCCAAAGTGAATGGAAGGAGGAAGATGGTTAGACCACTGGCAAAGAGGACAACGCCGGGAACTACCATGGGTTAGCATCATGTCCACTGAGTAGTAATAATCTGACAACTTACGATCAAACTGCACAATTCCATACCAAAGACTCTGCAGGAAGTTTCGCCCGGTGTCGGCCTTCTCGATAATCGCAAACTTTTCAGCCTTTCGAAGACTGACCTTGAGAAGGATAAAGAGAGGCAGGCAGACACAGGGAACAATAATTGCAAAAGATCCAAAACCCCATCGCCAGCTGACATTCTTGAGGAAGCCTTCGGCAGCCTTTGACCCGGCAAATGCAGTAATCATGTAGGGAGACGAGGTAAAGGCAAACGCAATACCTCGGTTCCTCAATGATGTAACGTCAGCCGCAAGAACGGCAACAGTGTAGATAACACCCGAGAAACCAATCGAGTAAAAGACCTGAGCGGCACAGAACGTGGCTAGGTTCTTAGAGACACTCATAAGTACAACACCCAGAGTCGCAGAGCTGACCATGAGAGCGAAACCTTCGGCACGGCCCCAGACGTCGAGAAGTTTGGCCATGGGGATGTAGACAGCGGCTGTCATGGCGTCGGAGACGATGCCGATGATGGTGAGCAGGGAGTGGGCGCCAAAGTCACTGGTGACATAGGGCGATAGACTGGCGAGGATATTGCCGCGGAAGCCATTGGTGAGAAAAATGACCCAGATACTATCAAGGATACGTTAGCATTTAGTGTATCCTGGTATATAAGCATAGCACAGATGTGGACGTACTTGATCAATAATGCAGCCAATGACCACTTTGTCCAAGACACAGTGACAGCTTCAATCTTCTGCACACCAGCCTGCGCGCTTTTATCCACAGTGTTACCCTGCTCCTCTTTCAAGACTGAAGCATCATCGGGAACTCCAACGCCAGCTTCCTTGTCGTCTCCAGTGCCCCGGGCTGTAGGTTGAGGGACTGGTTCAATCTCGTCGCCAATGGGAGGGGTAGGCCCAAGGCCAATCTTTGTCAGGAACGACATAGCGGAGGATGGGATTGGCGATGGAGAGAAAGAGGGAAGAAGAAGAAGATCATTACTACGGGTGCGAACAGCTGGGTCTATAACAGATTTTTCAGAGCAGACATCCCACGACGCTTGTGAGCTTGGCAACACCAGATTTTCGCAAAAAGTTCAATCAGCAGGGTCTCATGGTACCATTAGCAGACAATGATCCGTCTCGAAAACTGGGTCGAAGATGAGATGAAAGTGACCCCATTGAACGCCGCTCTTTGAAGGGATGATCTTTTACCAGAACCGTCTGTCGATGCAGGGTTTAGTCTCCTCAATTGAACAAGTCTAATAGGTGGGGGGAAGGGGGAAGGCATTCTTGTGAGTGATATTCTCACGGATGAGACTAATCTAATCTGATTGATTAGATCCGATATCCAATCAACTTCGCTGACCAAGTGGTTCGTCTTGCTCCTCCGTCCGAGGATTTGAAGATCCTGACCAGTGGCCACGCTAGATCCTTGGTAGATGCATAGGGCAACAGGGCCGAGCTGCTAGTCGGCTTGAACCCTTGGTCAATTATGGAGTTTGATGGCTGGGAATGTGAAATCCTTCCGATAAATTTCGAGTAATGAATAGGCGAGGGTAGCACGCGGCCTTGGCAGAGTGAAAAGTTTTCACTGTTTCACTCCATTGTTTTTCTTTTCCACGTTGCAGTCTGTCGGAGATTACTGCCTGCCATGATCTGATAAGTTGTTAGGGTTTTGATAGAAGATGTAATAATGCCTTTGTAGCTAGTCATGCAAAACCACATCTGGCGGTGATATAAAAGACACATACGCGTACAGGCAAGCAAGCCTGGGCCTCTAGCGGTCACGTTAAATAAATTTATCGTTATAGCTCATGCTCCGACGGCCCTGAGAAGTGGGATCATGTATACCCGCAGAAACCCCCATTCTGAGAGTGGAGGAGTCAGTCTACTAAGGCCAAAGGATCGTCTACCTTGAACAACGCGAGGCTCATGGTCTATCGGAATGTTACCCTATCCACCGGTATCGGCATATCGCTCGCCCACTTGCCGTTGTTCTGGCCGAAACCTTGGTCGTAAGACTTCTTTCTGTCTCGAACCTTTTGTCCTGATTCAGGATGCCCAAGACGAGTGGGCATACCCATAATGTTGGGATGCTGCATTACTCGGGGTTACCAACCAAACGGTGAAGAAATGCAAGCTGCTCTTTGATGCATGAACTTGCAGACTTCAAGACAAGGCTACAGCTTGCTTCATGTTCGTGATTCTCACAGTCACAGGTCACAAGTCCCCGCTGGAACGCGAGGGATTATGCTAGTCCAGACATGTTTATTGCATGTCTTGGCCAGAGCCTGCTAAAGAGGAGTGTATGCAATAGTAGAAGACTATGACACACCTCGATGATCTAGCCGCGTTTCAGCAGGTTGAGAATTTAGAGACTCGGAGGAATACTACGGCTGAATTCAAACTTGGACTGGCTGTAGCCCTACCTGTCGAAGAAGCAAGTATCTCACCAATTTGTCCAGTTTGATCTTGTCTCGGCTTGGCATCAAGGTGGTTCAGCCCGGCATATCATACTAAATGGACAAACATCTCTCCCTAGCTATTGTTAACAGCAACTTGATCTGTGAAATCGTATATAGCAATCATTAAAAAGCAGCAGCTAGACGAGTGAAGCATGACTTAAAACGAAATATATGTGTATTTCTCTCCCAACGCCATACAATTTTATATCATAGTCTACAATCTATCATGCTTCGTATATCATTCCCCACGTCCACATGGCACCTTTCAAGCAAGCCTCCTCAACCGCTAGTCGCAGGCTCTGCATGATCCTCCATCCACATTTCCTTTTCTATCCTCAATGATCTTTGACCCCATTTAATCGTCGCCCATGCGCCGATGGCACCCCATAAAGAAGGCAATCCCCAGCCAATAGTATAGGCCACTTCTGAATGTATCGTCCATGCAAGGACGATCATGACAACACCAAGGATGAATCCACTGATTGCCCAAGCCCACAGCATCTGTACCAGCATTCTTCGGAATCGAGGGGACGCATTGTATCTGGCCAGGGCGGCTTCACGATACTTCTTTCCACCGCCACCGTCGCAGCCAGTGATGTCCTCCATGATACAGAAGGTGAGCGGCGGGTATTTGTCTCCGATCCGGTGGGAGCTGAGACGGTGCCACTTGAGACGCCAGCCAAAGTGGTATGCGATACCCGTCCACATCATGTACACCGTGACCATGATCATGCCGACAGCCATGATGATGCTCAGACCTCGAATCATGGGCGGGTCAGGAATACTGAATCCGATCATGAGGGCAGTCATAACAAAATATGGTGGACCGAGGACGAGATGGACAGTATCGAATTGCCAGCGCCCTACACTACCCAGAGGTCGATACTCATCTCTCTTGATGCACAGACGAAGACCGCGAAGACCGTATTCACCGCCTGATATGAAGCCAAACATGGCGGTTATAATGGCAAACATAGCACCCGGTCGGAGGTCGGTCAGGTTCGAGATGGTAAAGTAGAAGACGATAGGGATGAGAGTGCATTCGGCAAAGATGAGGAACCAGAATATTGAAATCATCAGTTTGTGCTCGCGGAGATTGTACGGTAGCGGCGGAGGGCCGTCGGCGTAGACGCGGGCATCGTGTAGGGAGTTTGAGCCATCGGTATGCTGTTGATTCTGAGAGCCATTGGCGTCGTCGGGGACTTTTTCGCTCCCCAGCATTGAAGGGGAGGTCGAAGAGACTGTTAGGTTGTCCTGAGCCATGGTGAAACAGGACTTGCGGGGAAATGAGACGTTATTGGAGAGGTATTTCCATAGGGGGAAACACAGGACTTTAATATGGAAATGTGAGAAATGGAAGAAGGTAGAGAAAGACCCTTGAGGATGAAAAAAATAAGCTTATAAACAAGCTCACACACGATGACGACGGCAAACGGACGGATCGGGAAAAGACATGGGGTTGGCGTAATGCATTTTTGTCCCTGCTCGTGGATGGTTTTCCTTTTTATTTGACGAATCCCTCGGGTGGCGTTGTCTTCAGACAATCTTTAACCCGAACATTTAAAGGGAGAGATGATCAACATTTCGGCTACAGCAAGTACAGTAAGTAAACGAGGGTTAGCCAAGAATGGGTGGCACAACGGACTTGCACGGAGGCGGAGCATTTCTCGAGGAAAATCAGGACTTGGGAGGTGCAACAAACATGCAAGAGGATCATCATTGGATGATTTCAGGTTGGTGAGGGATAAGCTTGGCGTGTATGTCAGCCAAGGCCAAGGTACGTAGTGGAAACGGGAGTTTGGGAGGGTGACAGAAAAGGGGGTGTTTGTCTGATGGTTGGTACTCGTGAGAGGAGTCTGAGTTATTCTGTCACGCCTGGTGTTCGGGCCGTTGGGTGACGATATCCCTGCAAGTCACCTGCTTTTCCGTACAGTATCATGGCATTTCAAAGAGACATCTCTATCCGATGTTGCCGCGCTCAAGCAGAGTAGCACTGATCCAATGACTGGATTGAACCTTCAAGACTTTCTCCCAACGGGACAAGTCAAGTAATGTCTAGAATAATCTCTTTCATTCGAAGCACCATTCTGTTCATCATGTGCACGTTCGACACTCTATCACTCCTGTTCATATGATTGGACGTTTCCTCGCTGATGATGGCATCGTTCAGGGATCGGACTTCTTGGCAATGATTCATGCTTTTTTTTTCTTGCCCTTCCCTTCCTCGCGTGCGCCTTGATTAGACACAAGTGTGGAGCTCCGAAGGTGCCGTACTGTTGAGAATGATGAAACAATACGATAATGGGAGTTGTGGGATATGAGGCCATTGGGGCAAGTGGTTATTTGGTTTGATAGATATGCATTTTAGTGACTGTGATCCCGTATAATAATGAACAGAATAGATCTAGAGAGCAACAATGCTGTTTATTTCGCTGTCCATGAATATATCAGGCGAGATATATTCATTCCCATTCCCATTCCCATTCCCATACTCTTTGATCTTTGATACCAGCTGAGATGCTCTGCTTGGAGATGGGGTCAAGATTTCTCTATTCTCTAATCTCATTTGATAACGTCAGAACGCGCGTCTAACTTTATAGAGCAGACGTCCACTTGAATCTTGTCGCTGTTTGAAGGCAGGTCATTTCCCATGTAGTCTCTTGGGGTTACATTTGGGGGCCTTTCGTTCATGGACATCATCGTGGGAGGATTGTCAATGACGTAATTTCTCATCCTCAGTCCTGTTACCCTGTACCATGTCTTCGTTTGGTTGTTCTCACGCTTGGCCAGTTTCCTATGCTCGTCTGTTCTTGAACTCCCCATGTATATACATACTTCCTGTTCTGTTCCTCAGCTGAGACTTTGTCCACCATACTGGTTAATTAACACAAAGAGTCCTACTTATGGACATATTTGGCTTGTGTATCGTTCGGTGGAGTATCTAATCAATGAATGCTGTTCCATATGCTCAAACTAAAGTGAATATCGCAGTCATCGCTTGCTTTTACCAATACTATAAAACCAAGAAGCTCTCTGGAATCCATGACCCTAATCATCGTTTTATCTAAGAACTCATCCTTGAAAGGCATCCGGATTCTGAGGACATTGCCAAATGCCGTCGGACAATTTTCATATGCCGACCATCATTGCCCCTGATACTGACATAGGCCGAACGTCATTGACTCTTCACAACACTGTATAAGAGCTTCCGTTATGCTTGTCGTTGTTTGAGGCTCTGCATGCACTGTAATCTAAAAACCCTATAAAGATCAATACTTCAATCTACAACTTAACAGAGACAAGATCACAATGGCTACATCCCAAATCTTCTCTATAACTACCTCCCTCGTGGCATCCGGTGCCATCGCTGCATTCACCTTCTTTGACGTCCCAGAACTCCAAGCGCAGCCTGCGTCGCGATCATTGCCCTCGATAAGATGGCTGTTCAGTCGCGGCTCCCACGTCTTTCCCACCGCTGCTGGTCTTTCCAGTGCTGGATTCCTTTACTCAGCCTTTGATACCAGCTCTGGCAGCCTGGGACAACTCCTCGATGTCAAGCACAATTCTACCAAAACCAACGGTTTCCTAGTCGCTGCCCTTCTTGCTATCAGCATTGCACCCTTTACGACATTGGTCATGATACCCACCAACTTTGCCCTTATCGAAGAGAACAACAAATTGGCTGGTTCGAGAAGCCAGGCTGCTTCGCGCAATAACAAATCTGACCAATCTGACAAGAAGAAAAGTGCCCGAGATTCTGTCGCTGGTAAGGGAGAGGGCTCAGAGTACACCGACTTGAGTGGTCCTCAAGAAAAGACAGGCTGGGATTCAACGGCAGAGGAAGATCAGAAAGTCAGAGACCTACTCGAAAAGTTTCGTTGGTTGAATTTTGTCAGAGCAGTATTGATTGGGGCGGCCGGAATTGTTGGCATTTCTACGGCGTTGTCTTGATAAGGATCAAACACAAGCATGACCTGTGACAGATCGACGTCCTCTTATAATTGGGTGAGATGTCAATGGTTAGTTTCAACCAGAAGTCTGAACCTGGTAGGGTCGCATTTTACTACAAACCTATACATGATCTATGTATTGCTCTTCTCTTACAGTTCTCTGTGGCTGGTGAGGCCATGCGCTCGTTCCAGCCTACCACACCTTACTAATAGACCTCGTTGGGTTTTATCCTCGCTCTGTTCCCATTTATTCACGTTTACTACCAACTGTTTGTTGTATTTAATAGTTGGATTTTTATTGCGCTGGTCGCGATTCCCGTAATGTTGCATCTCCGTCCGTCGCTGTACGATATAATGGTTCGCCCTACGAGGGGTGATACGCCTTGTACAGTTGCATAATGCCTACAAGGCTTTGAACAAAGCCAAAAAAGATAGTGAAAGATATAGCGACCCATAATGCGTACCATTGAGACGCATCTCGCCGGTCGTGCCACCATTGCCGAATAGAACGAGGCCTCGAGTCATCAAATGCTTCCTTAAGCATGGTGAGACGATCCCTCCAGTATAGATAGCCGTCAATGCGCCGTAACGGCTGGTCGCGTTTAAGAACAGAGAAATCCAGGTTCTCGATCCTATCCTTCTTCTTGTACCATTTCTCGACATCCCTGTTACCCTTTGGAAATAGTAGATCTAGCGTCCGTAAGGTCTCCCTGGCAAACCCAGGAGGAAACGCCGAAGAGTTGCTGCTTTTGCTGGTCAGACTCAACTCAGATAAGTGTGTTCGACAGAAAAGCAAACCCACTCTTCATGGCATTGCAGAAATGCCGCGTGATGGAACACGTATACTGCTCTGCTATCCTCCCGTAGCAAAAGATGATCACCCAGGTTCGTTGTTAGTTGAACCTCCAACCCCGCAATTCGCTCGATGTTGGAGACATGGAAGCTGTTCTCGAGCTTGATACTGTCGCACGGTATCACTGGACATGCGTTGAACAGTCCTAGACTTTTCAGAAAGTCATTCAAGGTCCCAGATGTCCAGGCGATGTCAATACGGCCAGCGTATGCGTTGTTAAACACGCCCACGTCAATCATGACCAGAAGACGCATAGCCAGATCCATCGCGTGCTGGAGTATCTGAGGCGGCATCGTGCAGCTGGTCTTCGCTGCCACTTTTGCCATTACTGCATCATGCGAGGCTTGACTGCGGACATGCGTGATGATATCCAAAAGATCCGTATTAGTCGTGAGGGGAAATACGTCGCTGTCCAACAGAGCGATGGAGGTAACCTGTCTGCATTGTTGACTGTAATATTGGAAATAAGCCTGGAGATCCGTGCATCTCGCTGCACCAAAAACAGCCCTCGCGATGCACATTTGTGTGCTTGGACCCGACGGATATTCTCTGAGCTCCAGCAGTCTCGGATCCATATCCGCATGAAAGCCAGGTTGGGGCGCCTCTTTAATCTCTCTTCGAAGTCCGCTCAAGTAGGAGAGATATACTCTCGGGCTAGAGTAGCAATGGTTATAAGTGCACCTGAGTATCCCTCCCCGCGTGTGAAATTAAGGCTACCTTTTATTGCGAACCCGGTTTAGGCGACTCACTTATGCAGGTTGGCATCACGGCCAATGGCGGCCGCATTCTTGATGCCTCTGGTACTGCAGCAGGGCAGAGCACGAGGCGGCATCCAGTTCAGCCGCAGTTGGTGCAATGCAGGGCGCCCTTTTTCGACTTTGTTAGCCTATGAAGTTCTTTGCACAGCCGCCTTTCCGCCATCACTCAATCCTGGCTACTGCAATAGTGCATGAGGTGGCCAGTCTCACATACCAGAGAGGCAGGGTGCGCAAGATGCAGAGCCTTATTCCCCGCAATGTGTTATCTGGACTGAATCCCTTCTCTTCTGACCTTTGATTTAATTCTTTGAGCAAGGACGCTGTCGCACGTCCGGGAAAATGCCTGCGGCGAACATAACACGGCTAACATGCCCCTAGGTACACGGATTCAATTCAAGAGGCCGACTTGGCCCGATCCCGAGCAGTCGATAGGAACCGCATTCGGCGCCATCCCAAAGACGAGATTCTCGTACTGGCAAGCGAAAGGGCCAGCACTAGAGGCTTACAAGGCATTGTTGCCTGACATTCGAAGAGTCCTCGTCGAGGAACAAGGGCCAATACCCAACTCCGACTTTGTCTGGTTCTCCATCTACATGGTAGGACCTTGTTCCAGCTCGGCCGTTCCGTACGTCATGTTCGCAAGCGAACAGAGGAAACAACGCAGAAAGGCTATGAAATCAGTCAGAGACAGCAAGATCTTGTGTCGATACCCAGGTATGCAAGCCGGCGAATGGGCCGAGGCGCCACACATCGGTAGCCAGGAACAAAAGGCTGCTCAAGAAGAGTGGGAAAACGAGGCCCTGGAGACTCCCCAGAAAATCACGGTGGATTCTATCATCTCTGCTGACTCTCAGATGGCTGCTTTGCTCCATTTCCACTACCCTGATCGCATTGCTAAGGCGACAAGTAGTGTGCAGGTCGAGGTCAATGGAAAACGTCACTACCTTGTACCCGCCCACGTGCTTGCAGCTGCTCAAGAAGATATTACGGCGGGCAGCGATGTATCAGAATCTTCTGACAACGATGGCTTCGACTTTGGAGAATTTGCGGACGACGAAGACCGTGCCGATGAGGACTACTTGGCGACGAGCTCTGGAAGCATATCCTCAAGAGAAGAATCCGAGGGGAGATCCTTGAGCGAAGACTCTGTCCTTCACGAGATGGGTAGTGAGCTTCCAGTTACACCAATAATGCAGCGGTCTCCAACTTCAGAGCAATATTCCACGGAATCGAGAGAAGAGACAAGATCAAAGACAAGACATTCGCCTCTCTGTCCGATAGTATCCATGGATCTCGATTATGCTCTGTGCCAGGCTGAAGACAAGGAAGAATGCTCAAACACCCTCCTCCCATTGCTTTTGTCGACATCGGACCATCTTCCAGAACATGATCAGTCAGAGATAACAGTACAGGTTCTGACTGATCATGGTCTCCTTCGTGGATCTCTCAGCCAGCAACACACCTACGTTCACCTGCCAAACAGCTCTTCGTACCAAGAGGCTTATCTCGCCCGATTTGATTCGCCAGTCATAGCCGGCGACTGTGGTGCCATGGTTTACCACGCGACCAGCGGCCAGATCCTGGGTCACATCATTACCGGAGAGGCAAATCCAGAAAGCAACTCGGCATACGTGGTACCAGCTGGACTGGTTCGCAAGGACATCATCCAACGCCTGGAAAGCATACCATTGACTGAGCCCATGATTGAGCCTGAGGTAGAGCCTGTGATGGAAGGCTTGAGCGAGGACATCAAGTCTTCTCGGTCTGGCACCAATGCAGAAGACATAACAACCATCACCAGTGAAACCAATCAGTGTGACGAGAGCATGGAACACGATAACACAAGCCACTTGCTGCCAGCTCCGGTCCACCAGCCGCTGGATACACTGGCTATTGCGGAAAAGGCAACCTCAGCCTCAGCCTCATCCCTAGTGAAGCGGCCATCTTCAAAAATGTCCCGGACACTTCGTCGACTCATGTCCAATAGATCCCCTCAAACCGACTCCTCCACTGAACCCCAGACCTATACTCACCGACCCTCTTCAGTGGCCAACGTCGATCACCCAGGGCCACTGGGACTTCATGTCCTGTATACTCCTACCCATAGCCCAACAGCCGACATCATCTTCGTTCACGGTCTCGAGGGTGGGAGTAGAGCCACATGGTCCAAAAGAAATGACCCAAGTTCATTCTGGCCTGGTGAATGGTTACCGTCAGAGCCCGGAATCAGCCGAGCGAGGATCTCAACATTCGGCTATAATTCCTCTATTCATCAATTTGGCAGTGCGGGTTTCTCAAGTATCCGAGACTTCGCTGTCTCTCTTTTGTATAGTTTGAAATTTCATGACACCGGAGGCGTTGCCATCGGAAATGTGAGATCTCTTCAAAATGTTCGACGTACGCTTAGGCTAATTGTCCAAAGGTGCCTATCATATTTGTTGCCCATAGCATGGGAGGTTTAGTTGTAAAAGAGGTAAGATAGATGAAGCTCCAAGACGACGTATCAAACCATTGCACTAACTAGACCAGGCTTATATTCGAGGTCGAAACGATCCAGCGTATGAATCTACGATAGAAGCAATCTCATCTATTGTCTTCCTCGCCACACCACATCGTGGATCTAATAATGCCGCGACGTTACATCGAATCATGTCCCTGTCTTCGCTAGGGCTGAAATCCTTCGCACTTGATCTCAACAGAGATTCCTCGGCGTTGCTGTCACTCAATGAGCAGTTTCGACATTACGCACACAAGTTGAGGATCATTTCGTTCTTCGAGACACAAAAGACTTCATTGGGATCTCATATTGTGGTGAGCATGGGTCTGAATCGAACAAAGACTGGATAGCTATTAACAGAGACATACATAGATCATTCTGGACAGAGAATCTTCGGTTCTTGGATATCCCGGCGAAATAGCCGGGCCACTTGATGCTCAACATCACAATATTTGCAAATATGACAACCCCGTGGATCCTAATTACGTCCGTGTCAGAAACGCAATCAGTGGTCTCTTACATCAATCAGTAGGCGTGGGAAAGGAATCAACAAATGCTTCCTGGCGAGGCTCATCAGCGATGAACCAGGTTAAATCGGTACTTGTCATCCCTGAGCTTCCAAACGTAGATTACTCCTTCTTTCGTGACAAGTGGACAGAGGGGACCTGTGGCTGGATTCTACAGAGGCCGACCTATCTCGATTGGCGAGACGACCAGAGTCAACGTCACAGCATGCTCTGGCTCCAGGGAGCTCCGGGAATCGGAAAGTCAGTCATGGCTTCATTCATTATCAACGATCTTGTTGAGAATGGCGCTTCGTGCCAGTACTTCTTCATTCGCTATGGAAACAGGAGCAAACAAGACCTCGGTCTCTTACTCCGTTCGATCGCACATCAAGTAGCTCAAAGATTGCCGAGCTTTCAGCAGAATATTGTTGAGCTAGGAGAAGCGGGTGGGGATCTTGGGACGGCGAGTCCTGGAGTCATCTGGAGTCGGCTCTTCAAGTCATCATTGTTCAAACTGGAAGAGAAACAACCGCTCTACTGGGTCATTGACGGCGTGGATGAAGCTGAGGACCCTCGGGCCGTCATTCGGACGCTATCGGATGTGTCAGCATCGTGCACACCAATTCGAATTTTGCTGATAGGCCGGAACACTCGAGCAATAGCCGCCGCACTCCAGAGAGTTCCTGAGTCTCTGAGCTTGAGGAGAATGACTCTTGATAGCCATATGGAAGATATCCGTCGATACATCGATCAGGAACTTGAATTGGTCGACGAACCAGGCTGGACAGAATATATAAAGGGACGTATACTTCAAAAGTCACAGGGCAATTTCTTGGTATGTCTGCCTTATTTCTGGGATCATTTTTGATAAGGGATACTGATACAATTTAGTGGGCTCACTTAGCTGCGCAGGAAATCAATGAATGCTATACTGAGTTCCAGGCAGAAATGATTCTGAATGACTTCAAGGACGGAATGGAAGCTCTCTACGACCGAATGGCTCTTTCCATGCACACTGAGTCATCCGGGCAGAGGTCTCTGGCTTTGACTATTCTGCAGTTTGTCACTTGTTCTATGCGCATTCTGAAACTGTCAGAACTCCAAGAGGCCATGAATGAGATGGTACCTCCAGACGTCGATTTCGGTCAGACTCTGACAGAAATCTGTGGTGGCTTTGTGGTCCTCGACGACGAAGGCAATGTGGCCATGGTCCATCAGAGCGCCCGAAGTTATCTGCTCCGATCAAGAGATCTGAATCGGGACCAGAACACGCTGAATGAAGAATGTCCACTACGAATCGATCGGGTTGCTGCGCACAAGGTAATTTTCAAGTATTGCATGCGATGTTTAATGATGCCGGAGCTACGCTTGATGGTCAAACAAGACAAAGCCCCAGAACTACTTGACTACGCTTCGAGATTCTGGTCCTCTCATCTCGTGTCTTCCTTGACCCATGACCCTGAAATAGTCGACCTTTTGAAAGGCTTTCTCAGTGGACCTTCGGTATTGTCCTGGATCTACTCATTGGCGGTTGACAACAAGCTGCGAGTTCTAATCCATACATCCAAGAATCTTGCACGGATATCTGAGGCGTGTAGACAAGCATCTCCGCTAACACAACAGAACTTTGACTCCTGGGCCACTGACCTGCCACGGATTGTTGGAAAGTTCGGCAACACCCTTTGT
Source organism: Fusarium dimerum (assembly GCA_013623525.1). Classification (NCBI taxonomy): domain Eukaryota; kingdom Fungi; phylum Ascomycota; class Sordariomycetes; order Hypocreales; family Nectriaceae; genus Fusarium; species Fusarium dimerum. Next base: position 133,707 of record JABGLY010000215.1, on the reverse strand, counting down.
CGAAGTCCTGAGTCTATCTTCGATTCGATCCCAGCTTTCTGTCCGACGAGCTCGACTTTATATGAGCTCTATTGCAAGACGGGGGCCAGGATTGCGGTCTCTGGCCTGTCGGTAGAGTCATGGGATGATTTGTTATCGCGCATATACCCGAAGCCTATGAATGAAGATCTATTTGCAACTAGAATCAGTGCAGCAGGGTCACAAATTGCTATCACTTCAACAGTTGGAAAAGTTTATCTTTACGACTCGTCCGACTTCACCGAGACCACCCCGGGCCCAATAGAGGTTGGCGAGCGAGTGTCTATGGTCGCCATGAACAGTACGGCGACAACGATTGCTATATTGGCCTACCGCACAACTCAGATCTGGGAAGTCCACACAAAGAGGTGTGTGGCAAGGGTGCAGAACATTACCCCATTTGCTCGGCCCTTGTTCATGGCATTTGTAGATAATACGTCACATCTGCTTGTTGGCACAGATGATGGCATCATTCGATCCCTCCAGTCGGCCGATAGGGAACCAACATGGGAATTCGTCACAGAAATTTCCGACGAGAGCCTCAATAAAAGGTTCACGGGAAATGCAACTTGCATGGCATTGAGCCAAGATGGAACACTGGTCGCAGTAGCCCATCGTAACCATCCAGTGTCAGCTCGGATTCTTGATGGGAATGAGCTGTCTCTGATTGCTGAAGAGAAATCCATCTTAGAAGTGCGTCAGATGGTATGGACGCCTAGTACCTTTGGCGAGGAGAGGCTTTTGGGCATCCGCGACAACGGCGCCATCTTCAAATGGTCACCTTTTGACCCTCACTCGGTTCTGGAGGAATTAGCGACCACTGCAACAACACTTTGCATAAATATGAGTGGGAGCCTTTTCGGCACTGGCGATCGATACGGAAGAGTTCAGATCTTTGACACTTCTTCTCTTGCACTTCTATACCAGATGAATACCCAAGACACGGTACTAGAGGTAGTGTTCAGCCCAGACTCTAGACGACTTTATGACCTGCGAGGCTATCATGCCAACGTCTGGAACCCGAACGTGCTGATAGAATTCGCCGATCAGTCGGATCAATTCAACGACGCGCAAAGTGTTGGCACCTATTGGTCGTCTTCTTCGGAGGCGACAATTGTGACTTCGGGCGTGACGAGTCTGGTTACCGCGCTCGCCGGATGTCCTGTCGGTCGTTTGTACTGCTTTGCTACCGGGGATGGAGTTGTTACCCTTCATGACACGTGGAGAAATACGTCCACTGTTATTTACAGTTGTCCATCTGGCATACCTATCGAGAATCTTTGCTGGTCCGTCGACGGCAAGTCACTATGCATCGCGAATAGATGCAATCAAGTAACCATTCTGATTATTCGACGAGATAATGAGGAAGATTATGCTTGTTCTGCTGAGATGACGGCCAAACCGTGGGGACAGATCGACGAGACCGACGAGATCAATCAGATCGTATATCACCCAGAGCTGCAATGTTTCTTCGCATGTACTGCCTCGCAGGTAATCTCCATTTCTAAATCGAACCCGCGTTATTCCCCAAAGTATACCACGGACGGGTTCCAATGGATTGTAGATCCTGTGAACCCAGCAGGCTTCCTGGGATTGGGGAGTTCGACAATCGTTCTGCTTGATGAGAGCCTCACTGAACGCCAAAGGTTCCTGGTCCAATGGCCCCCACCACAAGACTTGGACCTCGCCGAAGATACGGATGGTCGGGCAGTATCGGACGGGAACCAGCCAGAGAGGCTGCTGGTGACAAACGACAAACAGAATCTTGTGGTGCAGACTTTTCCCTTGGATACCCTGTCGCGAAGGAGTAAACTATACAGCTTTCCCACATCAGCATTTCTGATGCAGAATGACCAAACAGCTCAGCCGTCCATCGCCACGCTAGTGCCGAGGTCTTCTTTCGTAGCCGAGATGGAAAACCTCGTCATGGCTCCGCTTGCTATGTTGCCTGGTGATAGGCTCCTATTCTTGTCCAAAGAGCTCGCAGTCTACCGTGTGAGACTTCCGGTGACTTCACTACCCCCCCAGTCAGCGGGTGTTGAAACATCTGCTGAAGCTGCAAAAGCCCATGCCAGGCCTGCCACATCTATGACGGAGTTGTTTGCTTTACCTGGAGACTGGATCAGCACAAATTATCAGAACATGTGTTCTATTTGGGCCGTGGAGAAGGCATTACTGTGCCCCAGGAATGGAGAGGTTGCCGTAGTGAAGTGCAAGGATCTGGTAGAATGAATTTAGGGAAAAAGAAATTGTGTTTACTTTATAGGTTTTAAAGGTTTATCATGTACTTGTTTCAATATTTCCAGATTGCCCGTTTCTCTAACTGCAACACTTAGCTCATGACCCTACGCAATGAACTTGAGCCTCTGGCAAACATCAACAGGTTATTAATGGCGGCACTAGACGGCTGAGGTAATGTGAAAGAGGAGGCGTGCTTTGTTGTGTACATACTGTACATGCGTGAACTGCCTTTAACCAGATGGAGTAATGGTGTTACGTCTACCGTCTTCCTCAGATCTTGCCCTGATCCGGTGTAGAGAGACGCGATAAACAAGATTAACCACTGACCAAAGGATCATTTAGTCTTGTATTGCATGCGGAACTCATTGAGTGAGCACAAGAGATGACTACAATGTTTGCTACACTCGCTATTACAACTCTTTCCAATATCAAGGCCAGCGTTACCATATATGCAGACATTTGGGGAATGTGTTCTTGAAGCTGTCACTGACACATCAATCCTTTGATATCCGGTTTGCGGATAGTAGTTTCCTACACTGAAGCCCTACTGTCAAACCTCGTCCGGAAATCGAATCTCTCGTTCTCGTCGTGGGCTGCTTGGCCCCGGTTCCTCCACGTCTCTGGCTGGTCTGGCTCGGAGCGGCCGGGCGCCAGTAATGGCAATAGAACCGTTGGACACAGTAGCAGCTCCCGAAGCCATCCATTTATTCTTGCTAAGCCAAGCGAAGCACCCATTTATCGATGGACTACTGCGTCGAGCTTCCGCCCCATGCCTATGCAGATCATCGCTCAAGCTTTCACTCATCACCCTGCTCAACGCCCTTGGCGCGAGGTACCCCAATTTTCCCAACGGAATGCTCAATCCGTGGATGACCTATCGCATGGTTAAATAAATCGAAAATTCATGACGGGCAAGCTCTGTACAAGGCACTTACGATACTGCAGACAGTAAGAAACCAAACTATGATGAAGATTGTCTCTCCCAAATTTTTGACATCGTCGCGAGGAATGCCTTCCTCGTCACTGATATGCTGGTGAATGAACTCCAGGCTCACAAACACGTAGAAGACGGCTGAGACGCCGATGGGACCGAAGAAGCCAACAAAGACAGCCTGTTTCGTCTCTTCAATCTGAGGAATCCACCTGTGCATGGCGAATACCCACGGTAGTCTTCGTAAGAGAAGAACCAGGAGCCCAAGAACGAGGAGGCGCCATATAGATATGACAGAATTGTCAAGAAAGAGTTTCCAGGGGGCAACTGTGCCATACCACAGGAAAATGGTCACGTTGAGAAGCATGTCAATGGTCGGCTGCAAGGAATCGTCCATGGTCTCCAGACGGAACCAATCATCCCATGTAAATGCATTGCCCGCGACAAAGCAAGCAAGGATATCATCTGTCCCGACGAGACCACAAGTCCCGAGAACAAAGAGCGCAAGGGCAATGGCGAAGACGAGGAAGCTTTCTCGGTCGACATAGTTTCGTTCTTCGGCCCAATGAAGCAGCTCCTTGCCGATCCATCCAATAACGGCACCATACAGGACGCTCAGAATAATAGTATATCCCCAAGTGAAGGCGAACCAGAGTCCCATGGCATCGTCTACGCCGCCAGACGAGGTTTCAGCGCCGATGAATTTGATGAGGTAAAGGGCGAAGAAGAGGAACGGATAGCCAAGACCATCATTCACACCCGATTCAGCAATGATAAGATTCTGAAGGTCTTTGGGGATGTTGTGATCCGCAAACTTGCCCTTTACTATCACGGAAGAGAGCACAGGATCCGTCGGCGTCACGCACGCGCCGATCGCAAGTGCATGGAGAAAGCTGGGCTGTCCAGCGAGTGCCCAGACAAGAACGCTTGTAGCCAACCACATGCATGCCATTCCAGGGCCAACGAGCAGGGAAATCGACTTCCATTCTTTATAGAGATACCTGTTCGGGAGCTGTACACCAGCGATGACGAGCTGAACGCCCAGTACTAATCGGGAAAAGTTGAGTGTGATGGAATTGAGGGTATGTCGACAGTCGGCCGCCGAGGCATCAGAGTGGTAACACTGGGCGTAATCCTCTGGGCGGATGAAGTTGGCGCCATTTGGTCCAGCTGCAACCCCGGTCAGGAGCGCGATGACTATGTTCTCAAGAAAAATTAGCTATCTTCGACGCTGCCAAGCCGATTTTGGCGTTGCTGGGATTAAGACGTACGGGCTTCGGACAGATAGAAGTTCTCTTTCAGTAGATACGAAACAAGGCCAAACAGTGATACAAATCCTCCCAAGACTGCCACGACGATGTTGAAATTCGTCAGTTGAAGCGGGATCGCCCATATGTTGCCCGTCGTCATCTTGGCGGGGTGGCCGGAATGTCAAGAAAACTGCAGATGTATCAGGGCAGAAAAATGGCTCAGGCTTTTGAGTGGTAACCCATTTAGCGGAACTGTCCAGGCAGCTGCGGCGAATAGAGAACCAGTGGTGGTGAAGCAAAGTGCGGCAATCGATAACCTGGATGATACACACACCCAGGATCTCAGATAACTTATCTGGACATGTGCCTTGCCTTCCCCCTCAAGCGTGAACCCTAATAGGGTCATCAGCCAGGGTTTGGTTCTAGTCTTGTGATTGATGTAAAATGCCTCATCGTATTTACCAGACTAGATACTGTCTGTACTCGTCACATGCCAGCCCCTGAATTGTCGGCTGTGTTGAATTATCCATGGTTTTGAAGTTGGGGGATGAGGGAAGAAATTATCTGCAAGGCAATATCACTCAAGGGTTGAAACGAAAGGAGAGAAAAAAAGAAAATTAATTGCAAAAAAGAAATAGGGGGAGCTTGGAATATCGCATTTCGTGCAGATCGGTTATGCTTACCATTCACTACCTATCAGATCCAGAGATGACTTAAATACTAAAAAAACATGGCCTGCTTGTGCTTAGTTACCCTTGCTTGAGGCGCCTTGTGCAGAAGGAGTAATGAAGCTGCTATATGTATCGCGACATGAAGCCGATGGACGCCCATCTAGAGCTTTCTGTGGGTGTCTTGACTGGCTGGTAACGCTATTGGTATGTTAAATAGTGGTCAATGAGGGTATCGCAGCATGATGCGTATTTCTCAACGATCAGTACTGCACTTATTCTTGTTCCTTGGTGCTGATGGTCTTAAGTTCAAGCCCCTTGGTTCTCGTGTGCGAAGGCTCTGCTATATGCTGTCAAGTGGCAAGCGAATTTGCTATAATACCGTTGGTTCAATATGGAATAGTCTATCACCATAGGCAATTGTTTGTACTTGAATTTACTTGAACCATATTTCGACATCGCAACGAATTGGAGAATTAATAGGATCAACATCAGACAAAAGCAGCAATGCATTTCAAGCTTGGTCTGTTGAATCAATTACTTGCCAAATTAATCTTGACCGTCATTCCTTCATCCAACCTGGAACCGCATCATGGTCGCTTGTCCCTCGCTTTATCTCGCGATTTTCTCGGCACACTTCGCTTCGGCACGGGCCTGATGCTAGAGACGCCTGCTCAGCCCCCATGATATCCATAACAAATGCACACCTACAAACTAGAACTAGTCTGATCCTTTCGCCGCTTATGGCTTTTCATTGATCTTGGAATAAATTGAAAAAGCCGATTACTCAGCCGAATCTCTGCCACGGATCCCTCAAGCAAGATCGAGGTTTTGTCAGCGGTTAAGATGCAGTCAGCTTAGAACCTATCCATTTTGAGGAGAGAAGCACCGACAGCCTGTAAGAAGTGAGCTGTGATGTCGATCCTGCAAACAGTTAGCCAGCTCATTCATTATACGAACAAGTACAGCTTGGTAATGATTTTTCGTCTGTCAGGTTAACGCCCCCCCGAATGAAATGACGAGAAACGGCCGAACCAAGATCGAGGAAGAGCAGATCTCCAAGAATCGTTATGTCTTGGGAATGCCTTGCTGGCTGGCTAGATGTGGTCAGCTCGATGTATAAAAAGGAGATGCAGGTCGATGTGATAACATCAAAATAAAATACTCACCATCCCTACATACAAAGACAATCCTAAACATCATACACAAACATCAACATGCTTATCAAACTCCTCACCATTGCAGCGTTGCTTCCGGCGCTGCTGGCTTGTACGCTGCCCAAACGTCAAAACGACCCAGCCTTTGTGTTAGGTCCCGACACGCCATCAGACCCCAAGACTACTGGCTACTTTCTGAACCATGTCAGTCTCAATACAAACAACCTCACTCGAAGCATGGAATTCTACAGCAAGGTCTTTGGATTCAGACACATCTTCACCTACCAGCTGACCCCCGTGTATTCCGTCACCTACATGGGTCACAGCAGTGGTGGTAAAAACGGCACAGGGTATCAGACGACCCAGGAGTTACTGCGCCAGAAGAATAATGGTCTGGGTATGCTCGAGTTCTTGTACCTCAACGTCCCGGGCGAGGGCATCGAAGGACCAGCAGAGAGGACAAGCACTCTTGGCCACCTTGGTATCATTGTACCCAACACAACCGAGACTCAATGCCGACTGGAGGAGTACGGTGTAGAGATTTACAAGAAAGTCGGCGCACCAATGCCCACAACGGGACCACTGAGCAATCCGTTCGCGCTTGGGGATGCGACCAATCTGAAGGATGACGAGTTTGAAACCATCCAAGAGGTTCTGGGAGAGCTTAATCAGCTCAACATCTTTGCTGCTGATCCTGATGGCAATCTGCTCGAGATTCTGCCTGAGAACGAGGGAGGACTTTTTGGTGTGTAAGATAGCGATCAGCTAACCACCAATGGAGGGTTATACCAAGATATAGAGAACAGGGGACGTCACGACAGCTCTAGCTATGCGTGGGAGGGTGGATGGTCGAGTTGGGTGAATACTTGGTAGATGGTATGATAGCATTAGAGGGATGGATTATGGAATACTTTACCTCAACCCAGAATTCTGTGCACATTTCCACAAAAACCACCAATACGCGTATCACCATTGTGGCCCATTCTGACATTCTCCGAAGCCCGAGTGGAATACTCCGACACAATAATACGCGGACTCATGCCACGGAGTATCAGTTCTCTATTCGGATGAATCTACTGTACGTCTTGGATGAGCCAAAAAATTACACAATGGCATGTCTTGGGTGCCCAGTATATAGGAACTCAAAGTTCTGGGCTGATCATATCATCATCGATCATCATCAGCTTCTGTGCCGTGTTGTGCCTCAACAATGATAACACCGAATCCAGGGTCTCAGGATTCACAGCTCTTCAAGCAACGCTGTCAACTATCCATTCCAAAATCCCACAGTATGGAGTCAACAGAGCATACCGAGTCGTCGGCATCGTCGGCTACAGACGAACATGCCACCCTGAGTGACACCTCTTGGTCAGAGACATCAGATTCCAAAGACGGCACGATACAAAAGCCTAGTCTCGACAAGTTATTAGAGGAACTTTTTGAAGAAAACATTCTTGCCAAACCACTGCGTACTGCTGTTAAATATCTGCCCTATGTCGACCCAAGCTCGGGTCACTCGGCCGGATTCCCTGAGATTGTCCCGCAGCAGGGCATTGGGCAAGGACAGTGGGAGTTTCGTGAACCCGAGTTCTGGACTTGCGGTTTCTTCCCTGGGACTTTGTACTCTCTCTTGGAGAGATGCACAAAGTATCCAGGATCTTTACAATTCAACGCCACTCAGCCTAACGCAAATGCCATGAGGTTTCGATCCCAGCTACTGCCTCTCTGCAGATCCTGGTCTGAGCCACTCCACGCTATGGCCAGCAGAACAGATACCCACGACATCGGGTTCATCATCATGCCCGCCCTGAGGCGAGATTGGGAACTTCTGGGTAATGAGCGCAGTCTTGCATCGATAATTCAGGCCGCCCACAGTCTGGCAACTCGCCATGTTCCTTCCGCTGGAGCGATCCGCAGCTGGGACTGTTTGATCAAGAAGGACATTACTGTCATGGATATGGAAGATAATCTTCTTCTCATCATAGACAGCATGTGTAACCTTGATCTGCTCTTCTACGCCGCTGCTCAAACAGGGGACAGATCCCTGGCTAAAATTGCGACTACGCATGCAACAACATTGCTAACGACACATCTCCGCTCTGAGGATGTACAATCTCTGTCTAAGGACGGCTATAGAGGAAGGTTGTACTCGACATGTCATGTCGCAAACATCGACCCCAAGTCCGGTAGCTTCAAGTGGCGATGGACAGCCCAGGGGTATGCCAACGACTCGACATGGTCAAGGGGTCAGGCATGGGCTATACTCGGATATGCACAGACGTACAATTGGACAAAGGATGAAAAGTTTCTTGAAGCAGCTTGTGGTACTGCTGAGTACTTTTTGTATCGACTGGAAACGTCTCCTGATTGTGTTGAGACCCTGTCCGACGGTGTTTCTCGCAAGGGGCGCCATGTCCCGCTTTGGGATTTTGACGCGCCGATCCAAGATCCAAGCCAGCCTCTAAGAGACTCTTCAGCCGGAGTTATTGCCGCCAACGGGATGTTGTTATTGTCACAGGCTCTGACTGCGCTGAACAGAAGAAGACTCTCGCGGCATTTCTTTAAAGCGGCCGTTGCCATAGTGAGGGACACACTCGACATATCGCTCTCAACTGAGAAAACCATATTCCGCAGTCCTACAGATGGTAGCCCGTGTTTGGAAGTAGCTGATGTCGTTGATGGGAGAACATTTGAAGCCATCTTGAAGCATGGAACAGCGAATAACAATGAGAATGCAAGAAGGCAGTACAGCAACCACGGATTGGTGTATGGTGATTATTATCTTGTGGAGTTTGGTAATTTGCTACTAAGTATGGGACTGGTCTAATAGATGAAGGTTGAATTATAGAAGTGCACTTAGAATCCAATACAAAAACATTGTTATCTATACAATCATTTATTGACTTAATAAGTAAAATTGACCAAGGTCGAAGATTCAGACAAAGAAACAATACCCCCTTCTTTTCTTTTTGATAGATATTTCAGACACTTTGAGAAGAGGACTTGATATGATAATGACTAATTTCTTTATCCTCTATTCGATACTGATCACAAAACCGTCATCATGCCTTTCAACCTTCAGCACTGGCCTTTTCTCCCACATGCTAGCCATCTCCTCTTCGCTCAAAACACCACCTTTTATACCAAAGACTCCCGTGGCAATGATAGTTGGTTTCAAGCTCTGGGAGCTTGTGTCCATACCAGCATTCATAGACTGAAGGTTATACCTGATTGAAGGTATGAATGTCCTTTGTGCAATCAAGTTGGTATTTGGGTCAGCCTTGATCACGTATCCTTCACCCTGCAGTGACTGTACATCTTGAGCAGATCCTTCCTGGGTCAAATTTGGCGTCAAATCAACAATACCACTTGCACCAGCACATGACCTGATCAGACAGCTTGAAGATTCAACAGAGCAACTTTCGGTGAAGAATGACCCTGGCGTTGAGGCATGCAGATCGACGTGATGACCAGATGCATTGAAAGCTGATAGAGCAAAAGAACCATCTACCAGCTGAATCTTCCCAGAATAAGGAATGAACTTAAACGCATCGATGTTCCTGACTTCATGTACACGTACATGCCAGCCCGGGTATTGCATTGGTAGAGGGGCCAATGTAGTTGTGATGTTTATGCCAAGATACTTGAATGGCTTCCAAGTGCTTGAAATTGCAGGTATCTGGTACTGCTGTCCCTTAGAGTGAAGTGATACACTCTCAATCGCAACGTCGACTGGCTGCCATCTCACTCTCCACGTCTCTCCTTCATCGACACTGATAGCTAACGTACTGTCTGGGGCAACTTGATGTAACTCCGGCCCAGTTGGTACGCTGAACGAAAAGGAGGACGAATAAGCAAATTTCCCATACTTTGCTTCTTTGGCTTTGAAGCTTTTCGTTGTCATTTGTCCCGACGACAAAAGATAGTGGTGCTCCGGGGCATTGCATAAGATATGGTGAGGAGCTTTGAATACTTTGACGAGTTCTGGCGACTGGGCTTTGAGACTATTTGCATTTGTCGTCATGGGATGAGGCTCCTCTTCAATAGTCCAGAATTTATGGTCAGGGGATAGTCCCAAAACAACGAAACTCTTCAAGCACCAGTAAACTGACTGCCTCGAGTTGTAGTCCTCCGACAGATACATGTTCGGGTAGGTGAAGCCGATGCTCATAGTACCGTCAGGGTTGAAGATTTCTGGTTGTTTCGACCACCATCGGAGGTGACGAAGCAGCAGCCCCTTGACCACACCCAAGCTCACAATAGAGGCAGGGAGTTCAACATCTGCGAGGGTTAATGCCGCCCAGAATGCTGCAAATGCGAAGCGATACGTCATGCTTCGTCCGAAGGGAATAGCAGCACCTGATACTTGTCAGCAAATGCGTTGGTGTAGTATAAGAGACATATGAAGTACAGCACCATCTACATCAAAGTATCTCCAGTACTGGGACGCAAAATCGACCGCTTGTTGTCGATATCTCGCGACTCTGTCCTTGTCCTCATCTTGAAAGCGAATATACAGAAGTTGAGCAAACTGGATAGCAAAGCTTCCAGAGTAGTAGTCTGCTTGCTTTCTCTCGTCTCCCCAGATACCGTCTGAAGACCATCCATCACAGATGTAGAATTGATCAAGTAAAGCAAAATCATCTTCCATATATTTTCTCGCAGTTCTTTTGTCTGCTCCAAGAGCCTTGACCAGAGCCAGATTCACAAGTACACGGAACCATCGCCAATTGTTCTGCGGCATTGTCTGGTCGTTGATCTGCTGCAACCATTTTGTTAGATTGGCTATGGATGCTGGGCTCAGCAAGGATTTGATCTTGTCAGGCGCTGTCAACAAGGCGAAAGCTATCGATTCCATTTCCACCATTCGTTGATCAAATGAGCCAAGATGGCCCCAATATTCCGTGTTCTCAGGATCTACCCCAGCCTCGATACCACGGATCCATGAGAACAATTCAGGGTCTGACTCCTGGCAATAAGCTGAGATGGCCCACAACGGACGGGCAAAACCCTCGAGTTGGGCGGCGACATCGTCGAATGCAGCAGCAGTTGAGGGGTACAGCTTAACGCGAGCTTTGGCTGGAGATCTATACTGTTCCAGAGGTTTGATGATTGCAGCAGTTGCGCGGAGAAGGTCAGAACGAGTCCGGAATGGATTGTCTGTAAAACCAGTGAGGCCGTACATGGTGATTCGATGTTAGTCGAGACAATCTGGTGGCCTGCCTTGTAAGTAGCCTGTAAGAAATGAGACCAACCTCACAAGAATGACACTGACCATGACTTACCACTACGGATCAGGATTTTATGGATCTCGGTGCAAGTGTGTCCGAGCACCGAACCTCGAGTTGACCTGACAGCCAGTCCTTGACGACGCTCGCTATTACTCCAAGTCTGGAATAGATGCTTCCTGATCCGATGATCATCCCATACAAAACAAGCTTCTTTCCAACTGTAACCATGTTTAAAAAGGGCCAATAAAAATCACCAATGATGAAATTATCTTACTACCGTCCAGCATCATCATATCACGGTGATGCACTTTGTGGGGTTTCGGTAATTCGGGGTAATTCGGACGGACGGCGGATAAAACCACGCGGGGATCAACCTCTGTTCTCTCATTCACCCCGATCACCCATCCACAGCAGCCCCCCTGATTCTACTGCTGCGGACTCTACGATGAATGGCACCGGCGGGCTAGCTAGCTCGGCGCAGCCCGAGGAGACGCAGGCCACTGATGTTGGCCTTGCGTGCAATTCCTGTCGAAGACGCAAGCTGCGGTGCTCGCGTGAGACGCCGATATGCGAGCACTGTCGAAAGACGGGTACGTCGAGACAGGCAGGGAGTTTTTCGCTTTTTGGACTCCACCGCTTATCTAGCTCCAGGACAAGATTGCGTATACGAAACGAAACGGGCCAAGCCTGGCATGAAAGCTGGTGCTATTGAGAATGTGCATAAGAGACTTGGTGAGTTGGAATAAGCCTCTTGTCGGACATGTGCTGATAACGTGCAAGATGCCCTGGAGCGGACGGTGTCGAGACAGCAGACAACTTTGGATAGTCTACAGTCCGATGCAGCGTCCAACACCGATACCAACTCACGTCAGGGAGATGTCACAAATGGAAATAATATTTTGACATCTCTTGCGCAAGAGATTTGTAAACTCGGTAACGCATCGCTCCTTCGTTCGTCGCAATCCAGCAATGAACATGCAAACAAACGTCGTCGCGTCGACAGCAGTGTCCATCACCAGGCAACCCCTCGTTACGTCGTCAATTACCCACCTCTTCCAGATGATGAGCTGCTGGGTGAAGTTATCGACACATACTTTACCAAAATCCACCCATGGATCCCCATGATACACGAAGCCAGGTTTCGGAAGCGCTTACTTGAGATATCTGACAACAATGACATGGCTCCTCTTCTGCAATCCATGACACTAGCTGCATCACGTCATGTCGCTCAGAAAGATGTCGCTGAGGCTATCAAGAGATTGATCGGTGACGAAGAGGCCCTTAGGGACTGGGTAGTTGCCAAAGCTACGAGGAACCTGTCAGTTGAGAATCTCCAGACTCTCATAATCATTTGTTTCCGAGATGTGAGTTCGTATTATATGGCACATTCCAGGAGGCATGGCTGACGATACAGATCGGTAACGGTGAAGAATCTCAAGCATGGCCGCTCATCGGAGCTCTCACAAGAATGGTGGAATACCTTCAGCTCACAGTAGAATGCGATGAAGCAGATCGGTCATCATTCTCACAGCCGTATATCTCTTTGAAACCGCCACAAGACTGGACAGAAGCAGAAGAAAGACGGCGAGTGTTTTGGTGTGTCTTCAGCCTCGACCGCTTCTGCTCCGTTGCGACCGCTTGGAATACCAGTCTCACCTCGGACGACGTTAATCGTCGATTGCCCTGCGATGGTATCACGTGGAGGAAACAAGACCCCGTTTCTACACCCTACTTCGGTATCTGGGATAAATCCGCTGGTCGGATTGGAAACCCCATCGCCTTTCTTCCCTCGCACTCCGCTGTGACAGCTCAGAGCACAGGCGACGAAGAAGGAAGAACACCATCCGAAGCAGCAACATCTCCCGGGGCAGCAGCATCAGTGGACATGACCACAGTCGGGGCTTTTGCATACTGCATCGAAGCTACCGAGTCTCTGAGTCGCGTCACGAGTTACTTCCTGCAGCAAAAAGTCAACACAAAGGACCAGAAGGATCTCAGTAGCTGGCTTACACGGTTCAAAGAACTGGATGTCCGACTTGTGCACTGGAAGATGCTACTGCCTCGGAAGTGGAAGGTAAACATCGAACAGCAGTCTTCAAGAATGGACCCGAATCTCACATTGGCTCATGTCACGCATAATGCCTCCATGATTCTCTTGCATCAGCCTATCGCGTTCCCTCCGTTGGATTGGACCTTTAGGACTAGACTTCCCAGTCTCTGTAGTCTCGATACATGTCAGGCGGCAGCTGTCGAAATTGCTACAATAACGGATCACTACCTCAGGATCGCATCGAGTACAGGCCCTCTAAGCAACCAGTTCGCGTTTTGCGTATATGTGGCCGCTCGAGTTCTTCTCTTATACTGGCGGTACTGCTCAACGGAAGCTTTGTCACCAGAATTCTGGCTACTGACACAGAGCTTGGACACGATGGCCAAGCGATGGGCAGGTCCTCATCTGTCGGGAGCTGAAGAGAATTTGGCTTCGAAATATAAGTCAACTCTTATTGATCTACACACTCGATGTACACAGGACGAGTCGTTTGGTATCAGTATATCGGCCTACACAACGGAAGTGAGACATTCGAAGCAAGTGATACAAAACACTGGCAACATCCCAAGGGCTCAACAAAACCAAGACGTTGGATATCTGACTGATGCTCCAGACGGAGCTCACCAACCACGTGTTGGGGAGTCCAATGGTCAGAGTCAACCAATGCCGGTTTCTGAAATACCTGCTGGAACCGTGCATCAACAGGTCGCTACTCACTACATACCGTCACACGTATCAAACAACCCATATACGCCCAGAGCTACAGGCGGAGTGACCGCCGCGGCACAGCAGAGAAGTGGAAGCGTAGGCAGCGGAGAGTTGGGCATGATTTCACAAATGTTCTTTGATTCTCAATTTGCGGATATGGATCGAGTTATCAGTTTTGACGATGGAATATTTGGGACAAATGGTGAAGGGGGCCTGTGACTTGGCTGTGAGTAGGGGACTGAAGTAATCAATGAGCCAGGACTGTAGGATTTATGTAACAAGATTTCGAGATGGCAGACGAAGCAGTCGATAGTTACTGTAAAGTAAGCTTCAAACGATTCTGTCTATGGCAGCTCGGTAGATATCATAACCCCGGCACATACATGTAAATCTTGTCCTCAATTGTCTGAGAATTAAACAAACAAAACTACTGCCCATGACGGATAACATACGTTCCTTGATTTTAGATTCAACATAGACTTGTTTTACTTGCATGTACTGAATCTCCATTGATGCAAGTATAGCAATCTACTGAGATCCTCCGTCCCCCGATGACATTGTCCCGAAAGACCTAACCCGACTGCTTAGGCTGAACCCTCCAATGCAGCCCATGCTTGACTGACTACTAACTGGCAACCCCATGGGACAGACTGCGGGGTAAGGCGACCCCAGACGTTAGAGACACAAGACATTGTAGCATCGACAACTAACACAGCAAAGCTTCACGGAGACTGCATAAATGGGGCAGTGAGTCCTTGTTAAAATTTCTCAATCTTGGTCTCCATATCCATCAGCATCTCCACTGCTCTGATACGGACTGGCTTTGGGCAAACTGTACTGAAAATGACTCAACCAAAACCCAACCAAGAGCTCGACATCCAGCCTGCTCAAGATCAGACCCGAGCGTCGCTCACTGGCAACTTGGAAGATGTTCCTCAACAAGTCATCAAGAACGGCATGGTAGTCAGTTCCGCCACCAAGCCGGAGAGCAGGAATCTTTGGTTGGCCTGGCTGTACATCTTTAATTGGTATCCTAGCCATTACAGCAAGGAAGAGAAGAAACTACTCCGGAAGTTGGACCGTGTAATTCTTCCACTTATGTAAGTCATGATACGGCAATACGTTGACATATCATTACTAATCCTACATTTAGATGTTCCATGTGTATGATTCCTCAGATCGTGTCGATATCAACGAGTAAGACTGACATTAACAGACTTTATCAAATGGCTTGATCAGTCGAATATTAACAACGCCTACAACTCTGGCATGAAAGAAGAACTCAACCTCAAAGGAATCGAGTATGTCCTCCTGCCCGCAGTTCTTCTTTCCTATGCTAATCTCACCAGGTACAACCTCTTCTCTACCTTTTACAACATCGGCTACCTCGTCATGGAAATCCCCGTCATGCTTCTCATCTCTCGCCCCAAGTTCGCTCGCTGGGTTCTACCCATCTGCGAGACCCTCTGGAGCATCATCACGTTTGTTCAATGCCGCAACAATAGCGCCGAGATGATTTATGGTATGCGTTTCCTCATGGGTCTGTTTGAGACTCCCGCTGCCACTGGCTCTCTGTACATCCTTGCCTCATGGTATCGCTCCGACGAGGTTTTCAAACGGGCTGGCGTGTGGTATGTCTCCAGTAATATCGGTGCCATGTTCGGTGGTTACATGCAAGCTGCTGCTCATGCTGGGCTCAACGGAAAGGGTGGCATGGCTGGATGGTATGTCTCTTTATCTACACAGTCACCCTCTAGAATCTTCTAACATCTTCGCAGGCGTTGGGTCTTCATCATTGACGGCATAATCTCTCTGCCTATCGCTCTAGCTGGCTTCTTCTTGTATCCTGGTGTTCCCACCAGTCCTCGTGTCTGGTGGCTGAGCGAAGACGATCAGAAATTGGCCCAAGCCCGTATGCAAGACGACGGTGTCAAGAAAAGCAAGAAGATTGGCAAGCGTATGCTCAAGCGTGTTTTTCGTCGATGGCACTTTTATATCGCCGTTGGTACATATGTCTGGTGAGTTCTCAGTCCTTATCTTGGGCCAAATATTCGACGCTCGACTGATAATATCGTAGTTTTCAATTGACAACATGGGTTGCTGGTCAGATGATTGTCTGGGTCAAGTCAACAGGCGAGTACTCCATTGAGATGATCAATATTCTACCAACGGGCGTTCAAGCGCTCGCAATCGTTGTTGGCATTGTGGTTCCATCGTTTGTCATGTATGTCTTTCGTCGTCCATATCCCCGAATAACCAGCCTGATACTGACACACATAAGGGTCTATCCCATCTGGGTACCTTTTCTATTCGCGGGAACAGTTCTTTTGTTTTGCCATGCCACTCTTCTCGTCTGGAATATCCCTCTCGGCCTTCATCTTGCTGCTTACTTCTTGCTTGGAATGAGTTCCTGTATCACACCCATGCTGTTCCCATGGGTCCACTTGATCATGAAAGACGACAATGAAGCCAAGAGTTTCACTACTGGTGCAATGGTATGTATCCATCCTCTTCCACCACTGTCGGTATTGCTTACTGATGATCGTTGCTAGATGACTATTGGCTGGGCCTTCTTCACCTGGTACAACGTCGTGGCATTCCCCATCACAGAGGGACCTCGTTGGACCAAGGGTTTCACAGCAAATGTGGCCCTGACCTGCTGTTACTTAACTCTGTTTTCCATCGGTCAAATTCTTTGGCGGCGTGACATCAAGAGTGGACTGTACCAGAGGGCAATCCAGGAGGAGGAGAATGAAGAAGTGCTTAATGAGAAACTGGAGTCTGACACTGTTGACGACAAGACTACTGGTCAGCAGACAGGCCACATTGAGGACAAGCATGTCGACGAGGTTGAGCGTGTACGGGAGATCAAGTAAGCCAATCAGGTAGGCGTGATTGACACTGACAGTGGATAAATTTGAAAGCCAAGCGAAGTCTCAATGTCATGTATAAATACATCAAGTAATCCTTGATAGTCCAAGACCTCGAGCAGGGAAATCTTGCTTAGCAATTATTCAAGTACAATCATTGTAGGACCTTGTCTTATTATATGGGTGATGATTCACAGGATCTAGAAACTTTAAAATGGACATGGATGAATTACAACACAGTTGTATTCTATTCACAACAGACCCTCTTCTCACACAATGCAAATTATTTCCTATTCATGCAGAACCTTGTTTCGTACACAACAGAACTGTTCTTCACCTATCTAAGCTATGAATTCCACTGTGATTCGAGGTTTCAAATTAGGTATATAATGCTGAACAGTCGCCCCAATCTGCCTCTCTCCAGCCGCTCTCTACTAGCTGCGATTGTACGACCAGAAGCATTGCCCTACTGATACTTTTGCGGCTTGAAATCACAATTTGTTTGTTACAGACTTTGTACAATAACTATGTCAGGGTGGAATAACTATCCTAGTAGCCCCAGTTCTCATGGTGGCAGCCCTGGGTGGAAATGATACCTCAACCAGGATGCCCGACTTGCGGCGGCAGGGGTTGGTCCATTGTAAGGATTTCGTGGATGGCGGTAGAACCGTGTGTGGCTCACTTCGCACATTGTCCTCTACCTAGCCATACACCAGAGTGCCAGGCATTCCAAATGAGGACATTTGGACAACGTTACTGTCCTTGTCGCATATGCCGTGGAACCTTATCATACCAGATACCGCGGTTCCGTGATGAGCGACGCGACTGCAGTTGCTTTGGGTTCTATTAGACAACCCGTCATGAATTGGTGGAAGAAGATAAAATAAAAAGAGATTTTTTCCCTTCTCCATTTCTTACTCGGGTATTCCACCGAACTCGGCCTGTCGTGACATGCTAGGTTGAAGTTTCTGAATCCAAGGTTGCGAATGGGCTGGCGGCATTGCAAAGTCTAACCAAAGAGCGACGACCACATGCTCCCCTTTACGTATTTGTACTGGAAACCAGTCCCTGCCAATAGAAAGAAAAAAAAAAGCCCTGCAATACAAAGGAGGCTGGAGCTAAGGTTTAAGTTCATCGTGAAGAGTCATCTGGTCATCTGGTTGGAAGCACGATTAAGATTTTCAACCTCGACAGGAATGTCTAAAAATCATATAAGAAGGCCAGTTGCCTTCTCAGCTACGTCCTGGTCTATCTCTCATACACACCTTCTGTTCAAACATCACCAATGCCATCATGGATATGTTGGAAGACAAGGCAATAATTCCTCAAGGCCAACTACGAATACTGATACAGACAAAAACCCATCTTGTGCCTGGCGAGGATCGTGGAGAAAAATTGACCTTCATGAGGAATTTAGGCTGTCAGCATCTATGGGGACGCGACCTGGACCCAACACAGGAACGCTGGTATCCGTATAACGATGTCTTCGGCCTAGATGACCGCAAATGCTTCTTTTTGACTGACCATTTTGGTCATGATCATACTGCCAAGCAGGATCAGATACCGGTACCTGTACTAAGGTTTGAATGGACTGGAGAGTCTCTGTAAGTCGATTTTTTTTCTTTTCCTCTTTTCTACTATCTTGTTCACTCTTGCTTGAGCTAATGAACTGGTCGAGTAGTATTCGAAATCCTGAAGACCTCCCTCCCGCAATGCAAAATGAACTTGAGAAATGGCCATTCACTTGGGAAGGAAGGAAACTGCATCGAATACCGAGACAACCTGATGGGACCTACAGCCCGGCAATTTACCGCGTTGTTATCAAATCAAATCTATGCCTTGGCAACCCTGTCCTAGAGGGTCATATGGCATTTGTGAGGGAGTATCCGGAACATGCAAAGTGGCTCAGGGACCATTTGGATGAACATCTGTGGCTTAAGCTTGAGCCATACTGTACCCTTCCACCTGAGGAGCCGGTGGACGTTAATATTGGGCGATACTAGACTGAAGGTGGAAGACCAAGTGCTCAGTATACAGCTCGATATGATTAAGTTACGGGCCTATTCAGAGCTATTACAGAGATTATAACGCTCCTTGTGTTACAAAAAACGTGTCATGAACTAGTCGCGCCCTGATAAATTCCTCCATCACTAATTCCGAACATCCTTGGCCTTCTTCGTTCGACTTGAGTCGATCTGGTCTCCCGTGTTAACTATTCCTTCATGCTCGATCATTAAAATAGAGGCATCTTCCCCAACAGGCCGGTGCCTAACACCCTTAGGTACAACATAAATATCCCCAACATTTAAGTGGACAGGTTCCTGATTCTCAATGTCCATCCGAACCTTCCCAGCTAGAATGTAGAAGAGTTCGTCTGAGTCGGGATGTGAATGCCAGATGAATTCGCCGTCGATTTTGGCGACTTTGACGTGGTGGTTGTTGACTGCGGCGACGAGGCGTGGTGACCATTTGTCAGTGAAGGATTCAAGAAGTGTTGGAATCGAAATTGTCTGTGACATGATTTTTGTCTGGATGGCAGATGAAGAGAGTTGGTGGGAGGTAGTGAATATTAGATTAGCCATATATATTGCTTGGATTACTTATGCCACCATTTATAAATCCCTGTCATCACGAGTCAATGTCATTCGCAAGGCGTGGAGGACTACTTAGCGTGCATTTCTCAAGTAGGCTGACTGACCAAGGGCGTTGTAAGACTATTGGACACCTTGAATCAAGGGAAAACATCTTAATTGATCTATCTTCACACTACAAAATACTATTCACCGCCAAAATGAGAGCAGCTACTCCCATCAACAACCCTGAGCTGGCCTTCAAAGTCACCGTTCCCGACGGCGGGAACTCACCTTCAGGTTCCCGACTTCCCTGGACGACATTGTCTGGAGCTACGCACACAATCTTTGCCTGGCTGGTGTTCTCGGATCGGACGGTCAGTAAGATGGGAACAGGTTGCCGAACTCGTAGGTCGTAGACGTCAAATGAGTCTAGCTCGTTATCGGGTGGGAGGACAGAACCGATGGGGAATTCAGAAAAGGATCGATAGTCGTCGGGGAGATCAACATGAGGTAATTCGTCCAGTGAGCATCGCGGACTGGAGAAGTTGAGAGGGTAGGCTGTTCATGTTAGCTTCTGAAGTTGCCACCATGATACGGTAATTAAATACATACTCTGCCTGATAGCACCCCGTCCTCCACACTCCTCCTTGATTTGTATTTGTGGACACATATCACCATCCGGAAGCGGTGCATCAAGAAACTCTTCAATACAGTCCTCGCTCAAGATGCCATCGCAGGAATCCTCAGCAGACCCAGACCCCTCGGATGTCGCATTCACCCCACGCATGCTATACGAGCAGACTTTTGTATTGTTCCCCTGCTCAGTCCCAATAAGCGATTCGGGAACGCTGAGAAAAATGCCCAGAGTCTGGTCCGTTCGCCAGGTACCAAACCATAGCCTAGGCGCACGGGTATCAGTGAGGGTTACAGAAAGGTGCCATGGATCGTCTTGACCGTCAAATTGCACGGGGATGGTCCCAGTAGAATTAATCGGACGGTTATCGCTAGCGACAGCTTTAATAGCCCAAGCGCATCCATCAAGCGACGAGGAATTGCTGGTTTGCGATAATGAGGGGGTAACAAGACCGAGAATGGTCAGAGTAGTGAGAAGTTTGGCCATGATGAATAATAGAAAATTACCCAGAACCCATTGTGTCTCAATACAAATGGACTCTTGTCCATATTATTATACTTGAAAGGATCAGAAAGCCTCTGGTGATGAATGGTATTAGAAATGATGTAGGAGTCAACTAGACTCTGTCGATCCGTCACTCGCCTCAGGGGCCAAGACTTGGGGCCAGCCGCTAACTTCTTGGATGGATCATTCATAGGGTCACAATAGGATACAGATTGGAATAAAGAAGACTAAAAGAATGGCTGGGCAGCAAACTATAGTCAGCCAAGGCAACTAGAAGATCAGTAGTGGAAGGATTCGGGGCTACGAAGCTGTTTGGATTTTTCACGCATCTATCAGGGTACGTTGAATGACGCATTATGCCGTATCTTGGAGCATTGTGCTTGATGAATTGTCTGGTTTCGATTTATTTATTGTATGATTTTGATTATCAGCATCGTCGCTTGATTGTTCCTCAGCCACTACTCCGGATATCATACGAACATAGCAATGCAAAGACATGATAAATCACGACACAAATAGCAATCGTGGACGATTAAGTTTCAGAACCACAAAGAAAATAAGATTTCATGTAAATTCAGTTATTAAAAACAGCGTCTATCTGCTTTCTGCCCTGCTGCCCGCAGCCCTATTCTTCGCCCATCATCTAGCAGGGGAATCCACAATCGAGATCAACAGACTGGTAGCTAGGCAAAAGGCCACTGGGGGTATTCCACTTGCCAACCTTGCAAACGAGTAAATCTCCCTCGAATAGCTCAGAGTTGGCCTTTCCACTTCTCCAAGATCGATCTCCATATCGAAACTCGGCCTGGCATGGTTAGTGGATGTTGATAGCGAGAGGGTTGGGGAAAACACTTACAATGTCCTCATCGCCGGGGAAGATAGTAGCATACATCTTCTCGGGCATACCGCCATCCTGTCCTTCGATACGAACAGCACCGCTGTCGCGCCACTCTTCGGGATGGTCAAAGAGAAGGTAACCTTGGCCGTCGTAGATCTTGATCCAACCGGAACGAGTGTCGGAATCGAGTTTCTTGTGGCCATGGACGTGAATACCACACCAGCCTCCGTTGAAGCGCTTGGTGAGAGCACCTTCGGTCTCACCTTCACGGTGGTTGATGGGCGTGGGCCAAGATTGGATGATTTCGTGATGTTCTGGGGACGATGTGGCGGGAGCGGCCATGGCAGACTGGATCATGGCCAGGGCGGAGACGAGGAAGGTAGAAGTACGCATGTTGATTGTGTATAAAAGATTGTAATGGGTTGATAACGAGTGGGTGAATGGAAAGAGTGACTTGTGAAAATGATTGCTGTGCTGAGCTGAGTTGTGATTGTATTGATTGGAAGTTGTAACGAATGCGATATGATGGAGTCTTTTATAAATTATAGCCAGTCTCTGCTATGACCTCGAATAGCTGTTACAGGATCCATCGCGGGCGATGAACTCGCATTGAAATTAACCCAATCCTGAATGGAATCCTTTCTTCCTTCGATCGAGCTATCTTGAATGGTGAAGATCTTGTCAGTTTCAGAATAAGACATCTACACTTGAGTCGTGGTGTTTCCTACCAGGGAATCAGTAAGAGGAGAGTATGGTAGGGACAGAGCCTCCACTGCGCTTTGGACGTTGCATGTCCTGAGATGAATTTCGATAAAGGGAACATAGACTAAACTATGGGAACAACTCTAAAGGATGAGTCCTTCATTATGGGCTGCGACATTGGTGGGGGATTCCTTGAGGCGCAGACTTGAGCACGGAGCAATTGGCGTTCAGAGCCTCGTCTTTTGTGTCCGAGCCAGAGAATCCAGCAGCTTGGCGTTGTTTTATCCCTTTGCATAGTCATCTGAATTGATATTGTTAGGGAAGCTGATTACAGTGCTAGTGTTGCTGGCTGTAACAAAGGCTTGTGGCCATGTCGCCTTGTATTGAACGGTCTTGATGGTCGGTTTCATCTTGTAAGGCTGAGTCTTTGTGTAGATCCTTCGGATTATGCCGATCATGTTTCATCTGACCTCAGGATGATTAAAGATGAATTAGACGCTTGATGTTGGATTGCTGTAGTCGAGTCAGAAAAATCCAGAGTGATCTGGGGAAAGTGTTTAGTTGGGTTGAATCCATACACACCATAGATAACAAAAACGGGCCAGAACAGATTTGTCGACCCTACAGCTTTCTGGACCTCAATCTTGGACGGGCGAATTTAGGTTGTTTCGAATTCAAGGAGAGAGCGCCGGCGGCCACTGTTTTGTCAACGTTACCTAATAGAAGCCCATTAGATGGTTTATTTTTCTCTCCCCAATGGTGACTACTAGGTAAGAAAATGTGTCTCTGACGAGAATGCCGACGGTAAGCGAGGTGGAGTAGGTAAATGGGAATTAATGAAGATAAACAAGGACCATAACGAGGTTCCGAGTATCAAGGTGGGAAATGGAATGCATTTACTTCAAGGACGCTGTAACGGCATAGAATTCTGACTTGAATCGAACAAGTTGGATTAATCTTGAATGCCTAGTCATGTGTGCTAAATGTGTGCTGAATGTTTGCCAGAGATTGGCAGATACTGAATGTCCAAGTAACCAGTGCTTGAACTGATAAGCTCGTCATATCGATAACGATAGCGATAAGAATTGACGAGACCTTGAGAAGGACCTTGAGAAGCTGCATGCATCGCACAACAAACATAATTGAGAATAGAATCTCAGTATCATGATGGAAGCATGAAATGTTTCTCCTTTTCACAACTATATTTCCACCTACAAATCTCATCTTCACGTTTTGGCCTTCTCCCGGCTTAATCCATCATGACATTGCTACCTTATCTATCATCCTCCGATAATCATCCGACGCGGGGTTGATCACCGACAAGAAGGAGAAGGGAAATTACCCCACCATAACCATAACCGTCACCATCCCACCTCTCGATTTTTTACGTACAACCCGTTCACACCCCACGCATCTCGGCCCGCACGTCAAAGGACAGTCAAGAGTCATTCTTATCGTCGATATCATCCCTTTTTAAAAGGTCTTCTCACCCTCTTCTGACTCCCCCTACCTCTCGACCTTGGTCTCCAAACATCACCCACCGCTCACATCCGCAATGACTCCCTCACTACAAAACGCAAAGATCTCCTTCATCGGAGGCGGCAACATGGCCGCTGCCATCATTGGTGGTCTTCTCGCAAAGGACATCTCCAAGCAAAACATCTACGTCTCAGAGCCTTGGGAAGTCAACCGCGAAAAGATGGCCGCCACCGGTGTCAAGACCACCGAGTCCAACGTCGAGGCTGCGCAGGACGCCGACATTGTCATCCTTGCCGTCAAGCCCCAGGTCGCCAAGACGGCGTGTGAAGAGCTCGGTGGCGCATGGAAGAACCGCGAGTCTCTCCCTGTTGTCATCTCCATTGCTGCAGGCATCACGCTTGCCAGTCTTGCCCAGTGGTTCAAGGGTGATAGTCCTCGTGCTCCTCACATCGTTCGCGTCATGCCCAACACTCCTGCTCTGGTAGGCGAGGGTGCTTCCGGTCTTTATGCTGGTGAGGATGTGACGGAGGATGAGAAGTCTCTGACAACTGCTCTACTTGGAAGTGTCAGCAAGGCTACCGAGTGGGTTGACAAGGAGCAGCTCTTGGATGTTGTCACTGGTATTTCAGGTAAGGAAATATATATCCCCCCCCCTTTGTCCATGGGCAAAATACTAATCAGTCAGGTTCCGGTCCCGCCTACTTCTTCGCCTTTGTCGAGCACCTCATCGCCAGCGGAGAGAGCCTTGGTCTGTCCAAGGAGCAGGCCACCCGTCTTGCTACGCAGACATGTCTTGGTGCCGGCAAGATGCTGGTCGAGTCATCAGACGAACCTGCTCAGCTGCGAAAGAACGTAACGAGCCCCAACGGTACGACGTATGCCGCACTTCAGAGTTTCGAGAAGGCCGGTCTCAAGGAGATTGTTGATGGCGCTGTCAAGGCTGCCACGTATCGTGCTGAGGAGCTAGGAAAGAACTAAAACTAGAATTATAATAAATAAAAGCATTGAATTGAGATTTGAATTCGATTAGTGATGATTTCTATCACATATCACATACTCTATGGCTCTGTAGTTATGATGTATTTTGCGACTTGGACACAGGAGTAACCGGACGGGCCGTGTTATGCTGCATTCATATGACACAGTAGAGAAAGGAAAGGCAGGGAGTTCATGCAAATATTCAGACTCATGTAGAGTTGATATCAGTAATCAAATACATATCATGAGGATAAGTCATGATGGATCGTGGGAGGGCGCATGTGTACAAGAGGGCGCCTTGACGAATATTTCATTCTCCCGATCAACAACAGAAACCGACAATGAGGTTGAACAAATCAGACTAAGTAGACGACGAGATTGACACTCCTGTAAGAAAAATCTATAAAATCAAGACAATAGTCAGTGTCTCATGATTTCAGTCTCACCGACAGATAATCAACTTTCACGCGGTTCATCGGAATAGAGACAACAATCGCCTGAAGCGGGGTAAGCGATCTCGGAACCCGCCGCTGTCCTATCCAATCCTAGTCCTCCTCCTACCCTTTCAAGACATCCCATGACTATTCAACTGACCGTTCTTTCATAACTGATAACTCTCCCTTCTTCTTTCTTTCAAAGAAGTCCACTTCATCAATCCTTCAAAAATGGCTCCGTCAACTTCAATCTACAAGTCCGTCATATACCCCGGAAACCATGAAAAACTGGACTCCCCCCAGGACACGCAGAACTTTATCGACAACGAATTAGTCCCCTCCAAGACTCAGAAATGGATCGAGGTTCATGACCCTGCAACCAATAACCTCCTCACTCGCGTCCCAGAGAGTACACCGGATGAACTCAAGGCCGCTGTCGAGTCTGCGCAGAAGGCGTTTCCAGGATGGAAGAGAACCAGCATCATTAGACGTCAGCAGATCATCTTCAAGCTCACACACCTGATCCGCGAGCACATGGACAATCTGGCTACGAGCATTGTTACAGAACAGGGAAAGACATTTGCTGATGCCAAGGGAGATGTTCTCCGTGGGCTCCAAGTCTGCGAGTCGGCATGCGGAATCACTAGCCAACTTACCGGCGAGGTTCTCGAGGTTGCCAAGGATATGGAAACACGATCGTACCGAAACCCCCTTGGTGTTGTTGCCGCCATCTGTCCATTCAACTTCCCAGCCATGATCCCTCTCTGGAGTCTTCCCCTTGCTGTTGTGACCGGAAACTGTCTGCTTGTCAAACCCTCCGAGCGTGATCCCGGAGCAGCCATGATGATTGCCGAGTTATGCAGAGAAGCTGGCTTCCCACCTGGCGTGGTCAACGTAATTCACGGTTCTAAAGACACCGTCAACTTCCTCCTCGATGAGCCTTCCATCCAGGCCATTTCCTTTGTCGGATCTAACAAGGCAGGCGAATACATCTACCAGAGGGGATCAGCCAATGGGAAAAGAGTGCAGGCCAATCTTGGTGCCAAGAACCATGCTCTTCTAAGCCCCGACGCAAGCAAGAACTCGGCTCTCGAGGCTATTGCCGGAGCTGCTTTTGGGGCTGCTGGTCAGCGATGCATGGCTCTTAGCGTGCTCGTTACTCTTGGTGAGGCTAAAGAGTGGCTACCTGACTTGGTCACCAAGGCAAAGAACTACACTGCTGGAAGTGGCTTTGATGCCAAGTCAGACCTGGGCCCTGTCATCACTCCTCAGAGCCGAGAGAGAATTCATTCACTTATTGAGAGTGCTGAAAAAGATGGTGCCAAGATCCTTCTTGATGGTCGAGGATATAAGCCAGACGGTTTCCCTGATGGTAACTGGGTAAGCAAACCATTCATAGAGAACACAAAACAACAGACTAATCATACCAGGTCGGACCAACCGTCATCTCTGGCGTCAAGCCAGATATGGAATGCTACAAGGAAGAAATCTTCGGCCCCGTCCTCCTCTGCATGGAAGAAGACACTCTGCAGAACGGCATCTCCCTCATCAACTCCAACGCCTGGGGCAACGGCGCCGTCATCTTCACAAACTCTGGCGCCAAAGCCTCCCTCTTCCAGCAGGAGATTGACGCCGGCCAGGTCGGCATCAACGTGCCCATTCCGGTGCCTCTGCCCATGTTCTCTTTCACTGGTAACAAGCGCAGTGTGGCGGGGACAGGACTCGCGAATTTCTATGGTAAGGACGGGTTGAGGTTCTATACGCAGTGGAAGACGGTTACGTCGCTGTGGAGGGAGGAGGAGGCGGGGGCTCAGAAGAAGCAGACTACCATTAGTCATGAGTAGTGTGGCAGATCAATGACCTCGATTCAAGGCTGTTGTATTGGGTGTGCTGGGCTCAATCGTTCAAGTTATAAGAGACGTGCATGAACATGAGGTTTGCATAAGACACTGGAATAATACCGGATGGCACTGAGATCAATATAACCGTCCGTGCCCTTTACCCCTAGACAAGCCATACATGTTCGTTGTAAGACTAAGAGCTAGGTAAAACAAGCGGCTCGGAAGCGAATCCCGGCGAACAGATATCAACGGAATCTATCTAGTGTCGCTGGCGTCGTAGATCACTGCTAACGCCAGAAAACAAGTCGTTGTGGCACATGGTTTGGAAAATTGTTTGGTAGATGCCATCTATGTACCCAGAATGGCTACATGATTATTCTATTAAATGGGTATACGTCTAAATAAGTTCATCGTCATGACAACTAATTCGTGAATGCTAATCGTTTAATGTGCAACATTGCGGCGTGAAATGCTTTATCCCAACAAAGACTTGATCAAGTCCTTGACAGACTGGATCTTGGGGTACTTGTTGAATCTGGGGTTGTAGACCTGAGATATTGTTAGTTATTGTGTATAATGTTTCATCAGAGAAAGCAAACTTACGACTTGGCAACGAGCGTTGTAGTCCTCCCTGGATCCATCAAGAAGAGACAACTCATCACCAGGAACGCCAATCTTGACAAGGGCATCACGGTCCTCGGACAGCTTCTCCCATCCAGGTCCGGAAGTAGGGTTCTTGATCCACTCGACAAACCACTCGTGGATGGAATCGGCAAGCTCCTGCTGGGCGGCAGTCACGCCAGTAAGGGAATCGAAGCACTCGTTACCACCGTGGAAGAAGGGGACTTCAGTGCCGTGGGTGGGGGCAGTGTTGGGGGGCCCGACGACGTTATCGTAGGCACCGAAGAAGCGGTAGACCCAAGTATCCTGAACCTGGCTGCGGAGGTCGAGCATGTAGTCGACAGGGCAGTTGAAACGAGCATCACCGTACTGGGCACCGCTGCGGAGAGATTCACTGGCGAAGTCCTTGGCCTTGTAGGCAGCCTTGAGGAGAAACTTGGGGATGTGAGCAACATCAGCGTCGAAGGTCTTGATCCAGGAGTCGAAGTTGGTGTTCTCAGCTCCGTAAACAAGGCTGAAGATGGTGCCCTCACCGTTGGAGGTACCGGTCAAGAGAGGGACGTGAGAGGCATACTTTCCAGCAGCGAAGCGGGAAGCATAGTCGGAGTGACGGGTGATGTCATCAATGATGGGGGTGAACCAGGCGTTGAAGGTGGAGTTGAAGTTCTTGGTCTGGAAGTCATAGACATCGACGTTGCGAAGACACTCGATCTGACCCTTGCCACCCTTGGGGCAGCCAACCTCCTCAGCGACAGCGTCAAGAGCCTGGTTCTCGAGAGGGTAGCCAGGACCGGAGAGGGCGTTGGCGCTCATCTGAACAGCACCCTTGAGCCAGGTGTCGGGATGGTTCCAGAGGTAGTGGTCAACCTGGACGGAGCCGGAGGAATGACCACCAAAGACGATGTGGTCGGGGTCACCACCGAAAGCAGCAATGTTGTCGTGGACCCATTCCAAGGCCTTGTCGACGTCGAGGATGCTAAAGTTCTGCGATCCCTTGGACTTCTTACGTAGCTCCTTGGAGTTGGGCGAAGCAAAGATGCTCTCGCGGGTGTTGAAGTTGACGTAGATGACACCGTTGCGGGCAAAGTTTGTACCTTGGATCTGGGGGTTGCTGTTGGAGCCAGTGACCATGGCGCCACCGTACATGTAGACGAAGACCTGTGAGCCGTTAGTAAATGGCTGAGTTTGCATGGATGTATCTGAACTACTTACGGGGAGCTTGTCGCCCGACGAGGGGGCCCAGATGTTGAGGTTCAGACAATCCTCATCCTGCTGAGCGAAGAGGTCACTGGAGATAGCCTGAGGACATGTCGGGCCGTAGGAGATGGCATTGAAGACTTCCTTAGACTTGGGAAGGTCCTGAGGAGCTCTCCATCTGTAAAAAGAGTCCAGTTAGTATGGCTGGGTGTGTGGATGGAGTCATTGATAAGGTCTCACCTGTTGTTACCACCCGTCGTAGCAGCAAAGGGAACACCCAAAAAGACCGAGTTACCGTGGTCATCACGGAAACCCTGGATGGAACCTTGAGCAATATCAACAGACGGAAGTGGCTTCCTCGTGCAGATGCTAGCCTGAACGCTGGCAGCGAGGACGACCGTCGTCAAGACACTAATGATGCCCATTGTGAAACAAACAAATGATTTATTTGGTAAGAGTTTTCGGATGGGAGGACAGAAACGGGAAACAGTACCCAAAACGAGGTGCAGAAAAGGTCAAGACGAGAGGGTGCTCCTGAAGATCGAGACCAAAAGGAGAAGAAAGGCGGGCTTTTTCAATGGACCATATCGAGATTAATATTAATAACTTGGGAACAAGCTAGAATGAATTTGTATGTGGAGAGCCGAGCTATGAATGACTGAAGAAATAAAAGACAGGGTCCTCTCGGTGGAAAAAAAGGTGCATTGATAGTTGGTGCATGGGAGAAATAAAGTGGACGGACGGCAAAAGACGAGGATTATGCTAGTCAGTGTGGAAATCGGAGGCGACTTTTCATTCACGCTTGGGACGAGTCAAGGGTGGCCATGCGTGTGGAAGTATCATCGTCGGTGGAGAGAAGAATGGGATAATGGTTGATGATATTCTAGAACGACAGGGAGTGATCAGGTGAGATTTGTGGGATGCAAGGGATTATTTAGTATATGTGATCTTTGGAGGGGAGAATGGAGGTGTATTCAAGGATTGTCCTTGCGAGGATGAGGTTGGTCGTTAGCTATTCAACTCTGACTGACGACGACGACGACTGTTCTACTGTCTTTAATTGATTATCATGGGTCTTGTCTTGTGTGTATTGGTCTGTGTGTCTCGTCCTGCACTAACCTGGCTACTGGTTAAACGACGGGATGGATGTTGTGTTGGCTGGTGACTATAACCACCAGTTCCTGCAAGACAGTAGACGGACTGAGTTTTCAAGCAGTCCGGAGCATCCGACAGGCAAATTAGCCATGTGGCACGAGTAAGGTAACACAGAGATGTGCCATACACCAGAGTCAAAGAGCGTGGGTAATACAACAAGGAAAAAAGAGAGGGAGAAAAAAAAACATTCTGGGCTCTTTGCTCAGTTCAGTGATTTTCACCTGGATCTAGTATTCTGGTTCAAACTTTAACGCAGAAAAGGGAAATGATAGTCACTACTCACCGGGATGTGATTCGTAGGCAATGACTCGTGTGGATAAAGGAGAGGGAGCCGGACAGGAAGCTATCCAGGGATCGATGTGGGGGAACACGATGCCGTACTACTGCCGAGACAAAAGATTCTACAGGGTTTAACCGTCACGTAATGTATTGTGGGAATAGGACAAGGAAGAGAAAAAAAAGATACGACCGAGTTTGGTGTTCGCTGAATGTGCCATTGTAGGTATAGTATCCCGAAGCTAAGGGGACGGTGATAACGGGGAGGGGGACTGACGGGGATCTATGGCTTTGAGCTAACCCTTTGGGATGTAGAGGAGAGAAAAAGAAGAGGAAGAGGAAGAAGATGAGGAAGGGAGAAAAGAATTACTTGTCTCGTCCCCGCAAGCCCACGTCTTTTTCTTCTTGTGGTGATTGAATGAAGTCACTCCTAGTTCAGATATTGAAGGAATCCCAAGTACCGAGACTCGTTACCCTCTTTTCCTTTCTCCCAAACAACGGCTCAGAATCCTTCGTGTCACTAGTACCGGTACATGTAAACAGCCAAGACCCTTTTTTCTTCTTCTTTCTTTTCTCTTTAGTACAAGTCCGAAGTAGACTACATACAGTGAATATCCGCTCAACGGGTGAACCAAGACGCCTCTATGACAAAAAACAATCCCATTCTCAAATCCACGGGATTTTTTTTTCGTTTTCCTTTGTTTCCCTCCTATGGTTAATTTCCGTTAGGGCTCAATAGTTCAGTTGTCAGAATGGGAATAGAGAGTCTGGATATTACGACATAGCTTGGATCTTCGATTGAGTTCGTTTCCTAAAGAATAAATATCTCCGACTTTTTGTTGGCGGGCACTTTATTATCCGACATGATTTACCGACTCTCTTGCTGGGCTTTTTTTTTGACTGGGATAAATTAGCTAGTTCTTCAGCTTTGGCGTCCGGGTAGACGTTTCGCTTCCGTTCTGTTCAAGCACTGACGCACATGTCTTTGTCTTTTTTTGTGCTACATTTCCGTCCTCTGGGTCAAAGTACCTGCCATCTAATATCCCTTGCAGATATCTGCAGGATTTTCATGCATAGTCCATGTGGTTGTTCATGGGCGATATTCATGCACCCCTGTCTCGCTTCCACAGAGTTGGGAATCATCGATGTAGGTTTGTCGATGATCTAGAATCCTACGAGATTGCAACGCAACGTCAAATGATACAGTACAATCCTCGACTATCATCTCCAACGGTACCAAGAAAAGAAAAAAAAAAACTGGCTTCATCCCTGAATCAGTCAAACGTCGTAAAACATCCACCATCACTCAAGTCTACAGCCAGCTAACCACATCCATCATTTGTTGCACTAACTAGCCCGCAGTGCCTCCCGACTCAAGTCCCCCATCGAATGTTATGACGGGCCGAGGGTGGCCACTGATCCAGATAATCTGCTTTAGACTCCCCGGCTCCGTAGACCAAACAGACACACACACACAAGTTTCAATAGCTCAATCCAAGCCCCTGAGCCAACAAACGGGCGCCCTTTTCCTAATTCAAGCCTGACGCTACCCTCAAAGTCCGTTGTTCCACTTAGACCAAGGGCACGCACAAGCTTGACGAAACGGTGGCAGATCTGTAATAAGACCAGAGCATGTCCCTCCCCTCCATCTCCACCCTCTGTTATTTTATTTTATTCTATTCTGTTGCTGCTTTCTTTTTTGCTAGGTCGGGATCACTGTATGGGATCGTTCAAGTTCATTTTCTTGCACCGTTGATTCCAGCATCTCGGCCGCAATGGCAGTTGGTCGGGGTCAAGTGGTGAGTGATTTGCTTTCCGTGCCCAGTAAGAGAAAGAAAAAGTGAGGCTGACTTGAAGGGGGGAAAAAGGTGTCGTGGTACATCTGCACCGTTGTTGCTGCCATCTTTGTCGTCGCCCGACTCGTCATTCGTTTTCGAAAATTCGGCAAACTCGCCATTGATGATGGCCTCATTATTCTGGCAACATGTTGTCTCATAGGGGATCTGGTCATCCAGCAGCACATGTGGAATCTGGGCATGGCAGACATGGGCAATGCTACTCATGAACAGTTCAAACAGATTATGCAGGTTGGTTCTATTCTCTATTCCCGTCAACTGGAGCCCATCCATGCATTGCATTACGCGTACTAATTTTTGCTTGCTAGATGATCGTCCCTGGATCCGTTCTTTATGTATCATCACTCTGGGCCATTAAAGTTGCATTGGTCCTCTTTTACAAAAAGCTCGCTGCACCGGGCACAAGGTTGCAGATCATCTACAATGTCACCCTGGGCTTCCTGGCCGCCGCCTGGACCACCATTTTCTTTCACATCTTGTTCCAATGCTACCCTCACGATAAGCGATGGTCCACGGATCCAAAGTGTAAGTGATTCATGGTATCGATTAGTTGACGACCACTAACATGATATAGATCAATGCGATCCGCATAACGCCGAGATCAACTACTGGTTGACCATCATCTGTATGTTTCTGCGATCCATCTTTTTTTTTCAAACAGCATAGACTAACTGTAGTAGTGAACATTGGCACCGATATCCTTAGTGAGCATCATCGACAAAGTTGACAAATGCCACAGCTAACAGCCCGTAGTTATCAGTCTACCCATCTCGATGGTCCTTCAGCTTCAGATGAAGACAAAGCAAAAGATTGGAGTGGCCGCCATCTTTGCTCTTGGTTTCTTCGTCGTCATCGCAAGCAGTACGTTGTCTTCACCCACTCAACACTCTACCATACTAACCCATCCCAGTTATCCGAGCTTACTACTCCAAGCGTAACGAAACAATGCTGACATGCACCGTCTCCATGATTGAAACCTCTGTCGCCATCATCGCCACATGTCTTCCTCGTATGTTTATTCCCCAGCGCTACAGATTACATATCTAACACCATTCCAGCTCTGCGAAGTCTCATTCTCGGACACATCTCTACCGCGGGTACAGGCTCCAACTACGGCCGATACGAACTCTCCTCAGCCAACAACCGCACTCGACGCACCCACGGAAGCCGCGTCACGACCAATATCGTCGGAGGCACAAAGGGCAACGACTCGGAAGACGAATTGTTCAGAGGGGTTACTCGACCAGCTCCGTCTTTGGGGGAGAGTGCGAGCACAACATCCAACGGGGCAAAGGCGGGAGGGATAGAAGTCAGCACGACGGTGCAGATGTACTGTGGTGAGGGAGAGGAGGCTGCTGATCAAGCGCCGTATAATCGATTTGTTTAATATGTTGGCTTTGAGCATCTTTTATAATGATACCACTAGATAGACGGCAGAACGCCATATACAGGCGAATATAGTAACACTTTGATCGACATCTTGACATGCTCGAGTTAGTTTTTGAATGAATTTCTGTTGGTGATGTTATAGTTACCTATGTACTTACAACACTACTTGTACAGGGTGGTTATCTAGCTAAACAACACTTCAGAGCTCTATTTTGACGTCTATCAATCTAATCATAACATCATACCATGTCTAAGTCTATGGTGCCCAGCACTACCAATCACCTTTGCTGTCATCACCTGATCCTCTCCATCTCTTGATCACAAGTGTATCCATGATCCTCTCTCGAAAATTCCTCCAACTGCGTACTATCCTGACCAACCATGGTGTATCCTCTCCTCTTGTACTTGATGATGGCGTACCTCACCATGAGGACCAAACAACTCACAAAGGCAACAAAAGTTCCTAGACTGATCCATTTCCTCCATCCTCTGAACAAGTAGGGGTAAACCACCAAAAAGACAGCTACACCAACCTCCATCCAGCTTCTGCCGCGGGTAATCGGAGCGATACCGTTTCGTGAGAGTTGCTTATCCCGGGGTCCTGTAGGTCCATCGATGAATCGTCTTAATCCAAAGTAAGGCACAATCCTTTGACGAGGGTCAGAATCCGGATACTGCAGGTCACCCCAGCGTCCAGAAAAGTAGAGGAAAGAGGTCAAGTTGAAAGGTGGCGTTGATGTGTCAGTCTTGGTGGGAGGGTTAAGAGTGGTGAAAGTAAAGGTTTCAGGGTCAAACGTATAAAAATATGCTGACAATACAGGATCCCATTTCTGACCTTGGTCGCAGTAGTCGATCAAGGCAGCGTTACGAATTTGATCTCTACGGCTTGATTAGCACTGCGAACCGGATAGTTGCCAAGTATTGCGAACATACCCAGGTGTTATATAGTTGGCGTGTGATCCTCTAGCGCTGTAAACGATGGGCTGGACTGAAGTTAGCCATGGGGCATTTTCAAAGACAATGGAATAACAAACCCTATCACCGTCCTTGGACAGAATCTCGTCCCACCAGTTATAACCCTTGCCTGCAGTGTGTTGGCTAAAGTAGATACCCGTGGGTATTCCACCATGGAATCGAATCATGTTATGTTCCCTGCCACGATTAGCCCTGCTCGACTCTCTGATCAAGGCAGACTTTACCAATCACCAACGTGGTCACCAAAGTGAGTTGCGACATTGGCCTTGTCGCCAGCCAGAATCTGATCGAGGGGTGGGAGGACCTGCGTGATGTTGGGTCCTTCATTGTACGAGTAGAAGTAAAAGTAGAAAGCATCAAGATCGAATTCGCCCTTGTTCACCAGAACCACTACACACGGCGTTGAATTGTGAATCCTTCCATTCTCGTCTGGCACTTCACCATAAAACCATGAAGGATAACTGGTTGGGTCATCGTTGGAGTAGAGAGCGACATTATCTCCGTACTTGTTAAGAATCTCGAGATTGTCCAGGTCCAATGCGGGAAGATTAGGGATAGGCTTCCCGTCCAGCATGGGCGTTGTATGTTTTACATGAGTAGCCAAGTCACTTGGTTTGAACGGATCATCTGAGTGAAGCCATAACAAAGGCGCTGCAAGAAGCTCACGTCAGATTCATTGACCTTGATTGGTAGGTATCACGAGGCACATACCATAACGTGTCACATACTCTGGGACAGTCCAATTCACCTCGGCTGTGACAAAACATGGTGAGTAGGCCAAGAAAAGCGCCAAAGAAAGAAGAGGCTGCACCATGATCATGTTCCTATACCGACAGGTCGTTGAATGGAAAGACAAGTTGTCGGGTATGCAAGTGAGACGCGTGATAAACAAGTCATTGGCTTAATCAGCTCGGACACGTCGGCACTTGGCAACGGTGTTGTTATCCACTCTTGGAGGTTTTGGGGCGGGAATACGGGATTCAGAAGAGGGATTTTGCGTGGACTGACCAATCATATTGTCTGATTCAGATCCAACAAGCCCTGTCATGGTCATATCTGTTCTTGGGCAGTCATCATTCTTGGATATCCTTGTTACTTTCGAGGCAATGCTTTGAAGGAAGCGTCTATGCTCAGAATCCTTGCATTGACAGAAATGGTAGTCTCATCGACTTATGAACGGCACCTTGCCATCCGCAAGTCTTGATATGCTAGCCGCCTTCAGGATGGATCTTCGATCTCGGCAATGCATTTGTATTGAATGGTGAAGTAAGGTGAGTAATCAAGTTCAATAACATCTATTACGCTCATAATTCATGTAACCTAGACTTTTACTTACTATGTACTCCCAATTAATCCCTCCACTCATGGACTGCATCAACAAACATCTTCAACGCAACCGCATCCGTCGCCCACGTCGTCAACAGCCTCACAACGGCCGCATCATCCCCGGACTTTTCCCACACATAGAACGAGAACTGCTCCTGAAGTCTCTTGATCAAACCCAGCGGCAAAACAGCAAACACCTGATTTGTCTCTGTCCTCGCGTACACCGAGTAGCCTGCCTCGGAGATGCCGTAGGATAGAGATTCGGCGGATAGGTTGGCCTTGCGCGCGAGATCAAAGTAGAGGTCTTCGTGGAAGAGCTCGGCAAATTGCGCACCCATGATGCGGCTCTTGGCGAGGAGGGCGCCGTGCTGTTTGACGTAGAATTCAAACTCGGATGCAAGACGAGCGTCCTTGACCACGACGGCTTCTCCCAGCAGAGCACCGTTTTTGGTACCGCCAATCCAGAACACATCTGTAAGTTCCATAATGTCTTTGAGAGTCATGTCATTCATCTTGGAAGCCAGAGCAGTACCGATACGAGCTCCGTCTAAGAACAAGATCAAGCCATTCTTCTCGCAGACGGACTTGATAGCAGCAAGTTCTTGCTTGGTATAAACGGTACCAATTTCGGTCGCATTCGAGACGTAAACCAACTTTGGCTTAGCCATGTGAGGGAAATGCCAGTTTTCATCCAGTGCTCTCTCAATCGTCTTTGGCGTCAACTTTCCATTCTGCGGCGCGACATTGATAATCTTGTGCCCGGTAGCCTCAACAGCGCCCGTCTCCCGCGTGACGATGTGGCCGGAGCTAGCAGCTATGACAGCCTCATGTGGACGGAGACATGCAGCGATGGAGATGGCGTTGGCTGAAGTACCACTGGGGACAAAGAATATGCCGACATCTTGGCGACCGAGATGCTGGCGAATACGCTGACGAGCGAGGTCACAGCATCTATCGCCACCGTAGCCGACTTCTTGGGCAGAGTTTGTGACAATAATAGCCTTGAGGAGAGCTGGATGGGCACCTTCGCTGTAATCGTCCAAGAAGCTATACCGTTGCACGGGAACAGCCACTGTTGTAGTGGGAGAAATCTGGGAGGGCATATTACGATGATATCCTGCAGAAAGACAGATGATGAGAAGGGGAAACAGAATCAAGGAGAAAAGAAGAAGGACGTCTCTTCTCCTACTACTGTGTCTTGTTCCAGTAATTCTATATAATTTCTTATAAAGAGAGGCTTCTCCATAAAATGGTCCACACTATTATCAAACAATAGAGTAACATAAAATCGTGTTACTAACCGTTGCATTAGTCAAGTTGTCCCCGGATGGTGTCACGACGAGAGGGGACATAACGTTATTACTAACTGATCGATTACTTGGTTTGACGACATGACATACTTTTTTTTACGATATAGACGCTCATGTGTAGCTATCGACTTAGTAATGTGTACATAGTGCGGGAGAAGACGCGGCAATCGAGAATATTGCTGATATAGCGCGTACTGACAAGATGTGATTGGTCGGTGTGAATGGCTTCCAGTATGATACCCTGCTTGGACTGTGCGGATTGAGAAGAGATAAGGGAAGATACAGGCCGGTGTTGAAATAGATTATGCACCCCCGCTGTACGAATAAAGAGGAAAAGTCATCTTTCAAAAGGTCATGGTCAAGAAGAAGCACGTGTATGATGTCGGTGAATGAAGAATGAATTTCTATGAGACAAGATGAGGGGTTGATGGTATTTTCTGGAATGATCTCGATCTCACCGGACCAAGTGAGGGCTAGGCCAAGATCTCTGTTGTCTTGTTCTCTCAACATTCGCTAAGCAATTCGGTGGGATCTATTGCTCGTTTAATTCGAGATATTATCTTGAGCGATACTGCTTGGGAGGGTGGTGACAACAACATCACGCGCCAAGAAGACACTACTCAAGCAGGAAATGAGAAAAGGTAAGCTCTATTTCTCTTTTACATTACAAGCATTCTTCCTTAATACTCCTGTTCCCTCTTGTCTCATCTTGTTACTTTATTCACCTTAGGTGTAAGATCTGCCTCAGCACTTCTGTCCTTTATATTATCCCAGTCTGAAGCTAACTCGTCATTTACATGCTCGATCGTGTCTGATGGAGTCGTCGTAGTTGTGTTTCTACCCATTCCCCAACGAATATGAACAATGTTATGGCCAGGTTCAGGACTCATCAACCTTTTGTTGGCCCTATTAACCACCCTTCCACATTATCCCAACCCTGTTTAGTTGATGTGATATTTATTGGGAATTTTGAGCATTTCATTGATTGTACCTGGACACTTGTGGAAGACCCATGTCACATATCCCGTAGATGGTGTCGGCAGGATGCCATCTTCCCATCCCCATCCGACGGCCCTGTTCAACAGAAAATACCACAGCCCTATATTTTCCCTCGCTACACTGAATATATCAATTCATTTCCGCTTTGCTGCTATTTCCATTCTCTCCTTCCTGTATCACTTATTCGCAGTCCCTTATGCGGTTAGGTATGTCGAATGCAACTTCTCCTGCTGTCTCGGGGCCCGCGGGTCATCATTATGATACCTCATGCGGCATCTCGGGGCCTGCGGACATCAACTATGATGAATAGCACCCATATGTATGTGGAATAAAGACTGGTGAAACATGCGTTAAGTGATCGACATACTATGTTACATCTACATGCAGTTCGTTGAGTTATCCTGGTCCCAGGTGAAGCTGGAATGCTTGGAGGGTTGAACATGGTATCATGAAGCAAATATCATGCTGCAGGAGAAGTGCGCAACTCATAAACAGTATTTCATAGGCTTACCACGATCCATTAATCTTGTTCCCTGACATGCGGTCTTGATGAACCTAGTCCATACCTCTACAAGTCCCGGCCATGGTAGCAATTTCGGATTTTGCCAAGACGCGGGCCTCCGAATGAGCTATACCAAACAATGTATGTATGGGAGCATCAGGCCCTGGTGGATATAAAGCTGAGTTCGAAGCTCCTGCAACACTGAACATTCCTCAGTATCATCACCCATCACATTTATTGCAATCATACATATCTCCTTCTCGACTCACGCTACGCGTTCCATTCACAATCAGAATCATCAGAATGGAGAAATCCTTTAGGGTCATCATCGCCGGAGCCAGCGTATCTGGTCTGAGCCTGGCTCTTATGCTGGAGAAGCTCGGCATCGACTACCTGGCTCTAGAGGCTTATCCTGAAGTTGTGGCCAACGTGGGTGCTGCCGTGGCTCTTTTGCCCAATGGTCTAAGAATTCTAGATCAGCTGGGCATCTACGATGATTTCATGGAGCTGCATGACCAAAATCCGCTCCAGGAAGCAGTTTATACCACTTACGAGGGAACGACTGTTTCGACCATCTCGGCTAGTGAGTTTATGCGTCGGTAGGTTACCCCATAATGATTCGCCGAGACAACACCAGAACATGTCGTGACTTATCATCACAGAGCTGGCTATCCAACCATCTTTCTCTCCCGTAGCTCTTGTCTGGGGATTCTCTTCAAGCACATCAAGTACAAAGACCGAATTCTCGTCGGGAAACGTATTGTCAAAGTGGCCCATGCCACCTCAGAAGTCAAGGTCATGACTGAAGATGGTTCCGAGTACACTGGTGACATCCTGGTCGGTGGCGATGGTATTCACAGCACTGTGAGGAAAGAGATGTGGCGTCTGGGCAAAGAGTTGGCTCCCGGTTACTTTCCCGACGATGAATGGTCGAGTATAAGCGCCCCTTTGCCATCAAGCAGACGCAGACTGAGCCATTGCTGACGAATATAGCTGTACCATGCTCCCAGAAGGCCCTCTTTGGTATCAGCAGCCCCAATTCCAAACTTCCGACACCGGGGATGACCACAATGCTGAACAACGGCTTCGCGTACGCAACCATTGTGGGAGTCGACCTGCGATTGTATTGGTTCGCATGCATCAACCTGGGTCAGACAGTCTATGGAATTGACATGCCCAGGTTTACCAAAGACGACGAGGCAAGGCTGGTCAAGGAGCATCTCAACAATCCGGTCTCACCAGGCTTGACATTTAAGGACCTCTACTCGACTGCGGAAATCAAAGTCATGACTGCGCTGCCGGATCACGTCTTTAAAAAGTGGCACTTTCAAAGAATCATGACATTGGGAGATGCGGCCCATAAGGTATGGCTTTGTTTTTCAGTGACCGTATGCAAATATTGACCAGCCTTCTTCAGTTCCACCCTCAGACTGGCCAAGGCGCCAATTCAGCCATCGAAACAGCAGCATCAATCGCCAATAACTTGTCTCGTCTGCTGAAGAGAACCTGCAATCCATCTAATGAGGATATCACTGCCGTCTTCTCTCGAGTGCAGGAACAACGATACCACCATGTCAAGACCCTGGTCGAGAAAGCCACACAGGGAGCTCGATTCGAGAGTTTAACCAGCGTCATAGACGAGTTCACTGCTCGTTGTGTGGTCCCATATCTCGATACGGAGAGAAAGCTAGCCGATTACACGACTGATTTCGTCGATGGAATTCGGCTTGAGGGCGTGCCCGTCCCGTTCAAACCAAGAGCTGTACCATTCACGGATGAGTTGCCAGCAAAGCCGCTCACAGGCGGTTTTGCAAATGTGATGAAAGGTCTTGTGGCCCTCTCACTAATCGCTGCAGCAATCTATTCGTTCAAAGCAACCGAACAGCATAACTGGCCTCCTCTGTTCCCTACAAGAGACGAACTCGACCGGACTAAGACCGCGCTTGTCCAAATCTTGCTCTATCTTCCTGCTTTCTTCATCTGGACTGCGGAAGGTCAAAGAGTTGGAAATCAGTCCAGCCCACTTAGATGGTGCGCATTTCTTTGAACTATGATCCTCCTGTTGTTCATCTGATACTAACCAGACCCCAGGCCTACAGTATTTTTGATCTTGACTCAAA
Source organism: Fusarium dimerum (assembly GCA_013623525.1). Lineage (NCBI taxonomy): Eukaryota > Fungi > Ascomycota > Sordariomycetes > Hypocreales > Nectriaceae > Fusarium > Fusarium dimerum. The sequence continues at coordinate 92,874 of JABGLY010000215.1, read as the reverse complement.
TATTTGACGCCGCTATTGTTGTCCCGTTGTACTTCGTCCTGTCGATTCTGACATCTACCGCATCATCAACAACTGGATATGAGTATGCCCCTGACAATTGGCAATCCCTGCCAGTCGCCTTGGTCATAGGATTTCTTATCCCGACAGCAATTATGCTTGTTTTACCTTCTGCACACATTCTGTGGCTTCTTTCCCCAGTACTTATCTGGCTCTCGATCTTCGGAATACGCTTCTGGAACAGAAGAGCTGCAGGACAGGCACGAGGAGGCACATTGGTCAGTTCCAAAGCAGCTGGGAAGGGATGGGCGAGGCTTGAAAGTGATGCGAACACCATCTATAAATCTGTTGTATTGGTTCTAGCAGCCGCCCATCTCTTCTTGGTCTCTCATGTACTTGAATCCTGGGACTTGTCCATTATCTCCAACACCTTGGCTGCTCAAGTCCCAGTAGCTATTCTTTCTGGTTCAGCAGCCGTCTACTCACTATATGGAGTGTTCCAGCTGAGGGGACGAGGTTATATCTCGACTGCACAGTTCTTGGGATATTCTTTTGGTGTTATGGTTGCAACAATCGTTCTGGGTCCTGCGGCGACCTATGTTGCAACATGCTGGCTTAAAGACTGGGTCATTTCTGACATGCTTGAGACAGTCAATACACCAAGTTCCAAGGGAAATACTGTGAGTGTGGGATGATAAAGAACAGCTTTCTGAGGATAGAACCACCAGACTACAAGTCAATGTTGGTTGTCCATTGATAGTTTTCAAGCAACGGGAAAGATGTGTAACGTTGCCAGTATGCACCGCAACGCCCAGCTTCTAATATCTCAATAAACTGAACTTTTTCTTCTGTCCGCTCCTAGCTGCTTAACATTATTTTACCTACATGACTTTCGCATGAACATGTGGCTTATGACCACACTAATAGCAAAATCACGACAAAAGTAAAAGGACATAATGCCATATGTGTTGGTTCAAGAATAGTGTTTTGTAGAATATGGTAGTCCCCCCCATACTTTCTACGGTGCTGCTGAAATAGTTGTGACTGCATCCATAGAAAAGTCTATAAAGCTCCGGTACGTTTCGACAGTCGAAGCATCCAAAGGTCGAGGATATGTCAGAATCTTCTGTAGTCTCGGTTTCAGAGGAATGCCAGTGGCAGTAAGATCACTCGACTGATCATACAGTTCTGGATATTTGACGAAGAATGCCGGATCAATCTTGTAGTAACCAGCTCCCTTATCCATGTTCAGGTGCTGGAACGCCGCTCGGGCATATGCTCCTGACGTGAACAGTGTAGACACGTCCGGAGCGGGGAGGCTGACAGATTCTACACCTGAGTCGTTCGACATGGCAGTGATAAGATCCGTAACGCGTATGTAGGCATTTATAGGTGGTGCTCCAAGGATTAAGTCCGACATGAGCGTCTCGACTACATATCCCGTAACGGCGTCACAGAATATCTCATCGATGCGAGGATTAGCTGCATGCTGTTGAATAAGGCGATCCCGGATTGAAGGAAATGGAATCCAATCTATGACACGAGGGTGAGGGTTTTGTAATTGAGTTTCCGTCGGACGGTATCTTTCATGGAGTTTGTCATATGTTCCAGATGATGGGAAGAGTTGCCAGGCTGTCAGTTCTATGATGTGGAAGAATCGTGTGCGGGCGTACCATGCCATTACGTCTGGTCGGGTAACGCTATTGAACATGGACAGGACCATCAGTACGGGTTGATAGATGCTAAGACTATTAGTTGGGCTCTGCGCAAGAGGATGCGGTATGTTACCTCCGTAACGGCTGTTGACCGTGAGGGACCATCCCCAGAGCGTTCAGTTTGGTCTTTAGTAACCTCTGTAGTAGTTGAATATGGTCTGAGAATGGAGAATTTGATAACGTCCATTCTTTACCAAGCGTCATGCTTGATTCCTCCGTTGCGGCCATGGCGTCGAGATATGGTTGCATGCCCATCTGGTAGTCAAAGTTCCAAATGTTAGGGATTTGTTGATAAAGGGGAGATGTGCCGGAGACATTAACCAGTTCGGCTGCTCGGTCAGTATAAGAGTCATTGACGTGTGATGGGTAGTATACCTGTTGGATTATAGAGTGATGTATCAGTGGTTGTGAATGTGTCCATCTCTAAAACTGGAGGTAGAGTTGATCCCAACTCTGAATGTGCCTGTGGCTGCGTTTGTGTCGGTTGCCGTGATTGTGTCTGACTCTGATATGTCTGTTGAGGTTCCCTCTCCATTTCCTCTTCCACTTCATCTTCATCTCCATTTGCACCAGCAGTCCCGTCGAGCGTTTTTGATACGGAATCACTCAAAAGCTGCACCGTCGCAAGCAACCGCGACATCTTTGTCTGTACCTCAACAAGTTGCGACCGCAATACTTGATTCTCCCGTTGCAAAGCCTCTATCCTCTCACTGTCAGGCCTCTGGTCTGCATTGACCCGGTTACGGAGTTCCCGGATACATTCCGCCTGTCGCCGACGAAACGCCCTCTGTGACAGACGATTGCGTAGCTTTCTTCAGTGGCCAATCAATACATATGCCACCATTCGGATAAAAATCACTACTTACTTTCGTTCCTGATCTGTAAGCGCTGGCTTCTCCTCGCCAGGGGACGATTGAGATGATGACATGGTTCCTTGTGGCCTACTGAATGAAGACGCCGACGTTACTCACCGAGGTGAGACCCAGGTTTGTCTTTGTCCTGATGCCAACGATTTAGATTTGTCAAGGACCCATTCATTCTCGTACTACGGCACCAACTCGGCCGGTTGGCGGTTATCGACGGGCAATGACGGCATTCTCGATGAATTGATAATAGCAATTCCATGTGATGGAATGAATATCGAAGTTGCGATTCTGAACAGAGTAATCAGTGATAAAGTGACAGGTGCCAAGCTACATTGATACAGTACCAAGGGTATTTATCATTCCAGCTAAGCTTCCAGATAATGTAGCCAATTACGATGTCAGACTCCCTACAGAGCAGAAAACAACCAGTGATAATTAAATGCATATATTTTTGAGCCCTGCGGAGTAGCTATTTCTCTATTCACATCGGCAGTCAGTTCAGCTGTTCATTTCATCATGATGTTTGCGTCCTAAGCATGTCGACGTTGCTTGCTCTCAGGCCTAACATGTCCACCATCACTATGATACAAATCAGGACATATCTCACCCTTGCTGAATAGAATTCAACTCCTGAACCACCATGACAGAATAGTCTTGAGCTGGTAATTGTCATAACACGTAGTCGAGCTCCTCCAGCGTCATTTGTTTTGTGACCGGGACAAGCAGGAATATCAGGTTTAAAGCGACAAGATCCAGCCCAGCGCAGAAACCAAATACGCCTATAACAGTCATGGCTCTTAGCATACGTGAGAAGGTCAGAGACAAGACGAAACCCCAGAAGTTGTTAAGAGCTACGGCCCTGACATGCCGACTTCTCTGTGAGAATGGGGGAAGACTTCGGCAGAATACATGGATGGAACAGGGAGTAAAAAAGTAAAAGAACATCATATTATTCTAGTAATATCAGCTTACCGGGCGAGTGAATAGCCGCAAAGTAATAGACAAACGTGGCGACAGCAGCGATTCGAGCCGAGCTATTGGGTGGCATCTTCTTGAATGAGGTAGCAAAGTCTGGCAGCTAAGAGAAGTCAGCAAACATATCGCAGGCGAAAAAGGTTCGAAGAAAGTTTCAAGAAAATTGATGCATACCGAGCGGCGTCCGGAACGTGTTGGGGGGGAGTGAAGGTAAGAAGAGTCTATCGATCAAACGGGTCAATGGTTCAAACAGCAGGCCGAGCAAAGATGAAGTTGACGAGACCAAAACAAAAACTAACCCTGAGGGCAGTGTAGTCACTGATACCACTTTGTTTTAGAATGATAACCCAGTACAAGGCGATAATATATCATGATGCCTGAATATGTTAACTGATGCACTGGTTATTGAATTCTCTTCAACGTACCACACATCTGACAACTCAACGAATCGAGCAAACAGATTGCTCGTAACCTTGAGACCAGACTCCTGAGTCATGGCTTCTTCTTCGTGCAAGAGCCTGTCAGTGTGGTAAGAGTCTCGTGCAGCTTGAGGGATTGTCAGGCTTCGTAGTGCTTGCCATCTTGAGATACCATCGAGAACTCCCGGGGGCAAGCTGGATAGGAATTAGCAGATTGGATCACATTTTCTAGTCTGCCAACATCTTTTGTGTGACAATTCACTACGAGCTCATCCCGCAGGCTAAAGCTCTAGCATCTGCAACAACCTCGCTGTCCACCAGGCTTGGCACTTTGTTGATTCACGCACAAGACTCGTCCATCCACCCCTTCTCGCAGTCTACTGTCTTGTTCCATTCACGTCGTGCTCCGCAATTAATACCACATACTTTTACACTACTCACTATAAGGAGCATCGGTTCCTCTAATAAAAGGGATTCGATAAGTGAGAAACTTGGGGAGAGCCTTGAGAGTAACAGGATTAAACCCTACATTCCCATCCTCGAAAAAAAAGCAGTTCAGCAAGGTCCCAAGAATAACTGCATCCTGGATCAAGGGTATCTGTGTCTTCAATGCATCACGGATATCTGCTGGCATACCATCAAACAGCGCAGTCCAAAAAGCCCGTTCCGCGACCTCAAATTCATCTGGCATCCAAAACTCCCCACCCGTATACTCGCCGGCGAGCGTGTGAATGCGGCCAAGGCCAACACCAAATGGAAGCGGGGAGGATAACTCCCAGTCAATCAAGCCGGTAACGTTGCAGTCGTTATCGATCAGGATGTTCAAGTCGTTAAGATCATAATGTGTGACCCATAGCGGGAGCTGCTTAGACTGTCCCAGCTTATCAAGAAAGCTTTCCAGGAGGGGTCGATACGGGAGGACTTCCTGCAGTTGCGATGCCAGAATGGCCTCCAGGTGTGGCCGAATCTTGCTATCGACAGCCTCGTCGCTGCTGCTAGCGAGATAGCCTTTGGAAAAGATGTGACCGAGAGTCCGATTAATAGCAATTCGACCCGCAGCGCCTTTGCCGGCAACGCCATGAATCCACATCTTGCCGTGTAGACGGGTCAGGGAGTAAGCCCAAACACGTTGGTTGAGAAGCTCCTCATCATCCAAAGCCCTTGCATCAGGCACTACAGGGCCCAGAACCCTCCGTGCAGTCTTGAATGCATCCAGGTCGAGAGGCTCAGTGCGAAACTGGAAGACGAGCTCACGACCGTCGGCCAATGTCAAAAACAGGGTCCTGCTGAACATGCCCTGCATGGGAGGTTTCTCAACACGCTTTACAGTGCTGCCTAGATGCTCGGCGGCCAGTTTCTTAGCTCGTTTAACTTGCTTCGTTGGCGTGTCGAGCAATTTTGGGAGATCTTTATCAGAAGCGATCAACGGCATTTTCCGAGGACCGTGGAGTGAGAGATTAGGCGAAATGGGGAAATAAGAAAAATTTGACTTGAACGTGATTAAGACAGTTGGTTTGCCGTCGTATGCAAGTGGGAGAGAATTGCGACCAGCAACTTATTTATTGTTTCTGGGTGGAATAAGCCTAACTTCACTACAGGCATATCTGAAGATGCAGTCGATATCTTTATTACTTGCATGTGCCTTGCCAGTTGAACCCCGCTAACCAGGCACAGTCGCTTAAGCGAATACAAACCGTGTAGTCTGTATCAACCTGCTTTTCTTGGTTATGTTAAGGGGCAGACCTCGATCAAGTCAAGTCAAGTTCAGGGCACTCTCTCACGTGCGAAGCGTTGTTTCCCATACTAAAAATGTGCACGTCCGGTAGATGTTTGACCATCTGTATTTTTAAACCTGTCGACCATAATTACAGCTCGTTTTCCAATCATCCTATCTCGTCCGGCATACTGTCTGATTCTCTCCTGATGTCCACCCGTGTTCGCTCTGGTGATCGATATGAACATCGCTCATACAAATCGGGGCCCGATTCGAACTGTAATCAGATTGTCCTTTAATTGGAAGCAATCAATCTCACAGCCTCTTACGACGACGTCGTCCTCAGTGTCAGAATTGTCATGAGATGTCCAAATGGCAGTGGTCTGGGATATTCCACAAGTCGGTGCGATTCTCTCGTCGCCCGCAGTAGGTAAAGCGAGGCTGTGTCGCATATTACCTTGCTCAGCCCTAGAAGTCCGAAAGAGAGTGAGTCGAAGCAAGGCGTGTTTTCCTCCACTTTCGGTAGTAGTCTGTTCCAGCAAAATCCCTTGACACCAATGGCATAAACCGTCTTAATACCTTCCACAACTCTCATTATCTTGAAGTTACAACACCTTCCACCCAGCTTAACATGTCAAACCACCTCCCTTACATCAGATAATCACACCAAGGTCACTACAACATCAAATCACCAGTCCATCTGATTCGCTTTCAAAATATGATACTACCCCTGGTCCCTCTTAGATCCACGTATAAACTCCACTATTCAAATACGTCTTCCTCACTTGGGCATCGTAGCTTTCCCAGCAGCCCGACTAGCCGCAAGAGCTCCATGAAGGCCATACTGAGTAGCCACGCCATCAATGCGGTGCGTCGAGTTGAGGTTCTTCACAACCACAATCTGATAGCATGTTGCTGTGCCTTGACGCGCAGCAATAGTAGAGTACGCCAGAAAGATTTCCCACATCTATAATCGTCAGTCTGCATTCCAGCTATTGATATTTAGTCCCAACAAACCCTGTACCAGCGTAGACCATACTTGGCTTTCACCTTTTCGGCGTTTCCGATCCAGTTTCGATACCATCGCCAAAGCGTGCCAGAATAATGAACACCAACAGTATCAATACTGCACATGGTCAGCGTATTTACCAATGAGTATCAGCTCAGAGTACCTCTTGATCTCAAACCCAGCCTTTTCAAGACAGGCAACGTAGAAAAACAGCGGAGTCGAAGCATCCGCACCAGGAAAGATGTACTTGTTCAGATATAACCCCCAGATAAAGTCTTCATACTGCCACGCCTTGCGCAGACCAGATACCTGGACGTACATGGCACCGTCATCGTTGAGCATGTCGTAGCACTGACGGAAGAAGCCATCTAGTCTTCTTACACCCACATGTTCGGCCATCTCGAGCTGAGTGATCTTGTCAAACTTGGTCTCGGGGATATCGCGGTAGTCACTGCAGAGAATTCGACTCTGCTCTGGAGGGACACCTGCTTTCCGCAGAGCATCGTTACCCCATTCAGTCTGGTTGCGAGCAAGAGTCACGCCTGTTACGTGTGCGCCATAGTTGATACTCGCAAATTTGGCGAGAGTGCCCCAGCCGCAACCAATATCGAGTACAGTATCACCCTCTTGGAGATCAATCTTTTGGCAGACGATGGCTAATTTACTGTCTTGCATCTCCTCCAATGTTTCTTCCCGGGTGAGGTCGGAGATAATACCAGAAGTGTAGATCATGCGGGGGCCAAGAAACCAGGAATAATGGTCATTTCCTCTGTCGTAGTTGGGTCGCACCTGGTCCTCATCCTGCTTGCGATTGTGGAAGAGGACATCTGGTGCGAAAGTGAAGAAAATGTAGTGGAAAAGGTCGGTAGTGAATTGAAAGGAGGCCCAGTCGTGACGGTACTCGAGCACCTCCAGAGCATCGGCGTTAAAGTCGACACGACCAGAAAGGTAGACCTCGAAAAACGTTTGCAGCGGGATCTTGTGTCGGCCATTCCATCGCGCCCTGTCATGCTCATCTTTAAAGCTCAGATAATACTCCACTGGTCGGCCGGGGAGCTTGACTTTGTCGTTCATTCGAGGGCTGAACTTGGATAGAATAGACCAGAAAACTATCAGGACGGGGACGGTGGTGAAGATGGAGAGAAAGAGTGTCGAGCCTCCAATCTTGTGCGACAACCAGTATGGAACACCAACGAGGGCAGCGACGAGGAAGTGTGTTGGGAATTGCTCGTTTCCGGGACCGTCAGCTGGTAGAGGGGCATTCTTGATCGCGGGAGACTGCAAAACACCGTCAGTGAATAATCCGGACAGGATGGAAGAGACTGGTCTTACCTCTGTTACCCTTACTCCGCACGGCTTCCCTGTGGTCAGCACCTCAGGAGGGGGTTTCGGGGTCTGGATGAAGTCGATGTCATCAGCTAGATGGGCTGAGCCATTCGTAGCTGAAGTCGTGGTAGCCATGCTCAAAGCCAGCTCCAAGAGACTCTGGTTCGAGAAAAAGAGTCGCGAAGAAGTAAAAGGGAGTTGGAAGATGGTGACAAGATAAAATCATGCTTTTCTGGGTGAAATGGTCGGGCAGCGTCAAACCACACCTCACCTGAGCTTTGGACAACACAGACTGGCAAGCGACATGATATATGTATGCAACCCCTGCCTCAACCCATATTGGCCATTTAGGAGTGACATGGCTTGCATGTCAAGTCAAGAGGCCATGTCGTGAGGATTCCAAGACAGGAAACGTACAAGTCAGACAAGTTGCTCGGCTGAAACCAGACTGTTCTTACCTGGCGATTCCCCTTTACAATATCGCATACTCTGCAAATCTTTGTGCGGTTGTCCATCCAGGCTCTTGACGTACGTTTCATCTGCTGTTGTTCTATCATGAGGCCACCCCCGAAAAATGCACATGTCAAAGTCCGGATAGGCCGGGGGAAGACCGGTAAGTGGGGATTGAAGCTATGTCATGAGCAAGGGGGATGGGGGGAATGAAATGAGCAAGTACGCAATCAGCGGTGAAATTGTCTCTGGCTGTGCTTGGGTGCAGAAAGCAGGGAAATTGTTCGGGGGTCGGAGTGGTCGGGGAGCGATTCCGTTGGTCGCGTGTGCTGATTTGCAGCTGGTTTTTGTTTGGCTGAGCCATTCTGATGAGATTGAACGTTGATCTGTAGGGTAATTCGTGATTTATGCATGGTCACAATATGTGTTGTACTTGATATCAAGATGATGCCAGTAGAAGGTGATGGTTGTCGAAAGCTTAGACCAGTGGATACTCGTCAAGAACTTCTAATGTAGAGGCTTCTAGGAAGACTTGGTCAGGTGTGCATGGATATTTATCAAACAAAAAACATGGATGGAGGGACTGTGTTTCACGACAACTCAGAGACGGAGGATTCAATGAGGTGGTTTGCATACAACAACCAAAGTCACAGCTGTCTTATTTGGTACACATCATATCTAGGGTTCTCACTGAGGAGAAACTGCATCAACCATACTCTTGCTCAGCATACTTGTACACAAGACAGGGTGCCTGTTCAAGAATCTGGAGTACCAAGGACGGGAGGAGGCGTAAGCTAGAGTACTATTACTTATATTAAACTTATCAACCGGGCAATATACAATCAGCGTGTCCCTCAATAGAGCAGAAATACAAAGCACAAGAACTATATCCTGGAGGTCCATCTTAGGGTGGGAGACTTCTAGATAACGACAGCATAGCATGAGAGATGGGAGAGAGGCTGTTTCTAAACAAATACCGATCGATATATACTTTAGGGTTATCGAATATCAGTTATATACCTTCCCTGCATTAGAACAGAAATATATGATGGCTACTTGAGTTATGATAGCAATGGTACTGGTTCTGAGACAAAAAGATTTCATGTTTTACACCTATTCTGATAAATCACAATCAATAGACAACCCCAAGTTAAAATCGTCACATGCCAATGACATGATTCGTATATTCATAAAGGTCTAATTAAGTAGGATTCTCGAAGTTAACTTTTCTCATGGAGGGCATCACCCAACTAGGCTCATATGTTTAGCCTGTTTAAGAGCAGTGGACAACACCATCATCGTGGGTGTGGCACTCCTTGGGAGCGTCAGCAGTAGCACTGGCCTTGGACTCAGCAGTAGCGGTTGCACTGGGCTCAGCCTCAGCCTCTTCCTCCTCAACCTCACCAGTGCAACCAACACCGGGAGCAGCGATGTCATAGGCATAGACGTCAATGGCGAAGTACTGGAGAGTATCGCTGTCGAGAGAGCTCTTCTCGGGGTCAGACTTGGCAAGGGCCAAGACATCAGCGTAGTCCTCGGCAAAGTGGTCGACGGTCTCCTCGCTGATGAGAGGGACGTGGAGGATTCGGTGCATCAGGTCGGTAGCCCAGAAGGTGTTGAGCTTGGAACCGGTAACGGTGTAGCCTCGGTTGCAGACGGAGTCGAGATTACGACGGATCTCGAAGGAGAGGGGGCAGATGACGGTCTCGGAGGTAGCATTGTCGCCTCGCCAGTGGCCAGCCCATTCTTTATCTATATTAGCATCGAAGTTGGTAAAGTCCGGTGATGTTTTACTTACGGTCCTGAGTGGCGCAGTTGCGGTCAGGGTCGTCGCAACGGAAAAGAATACCAGTCTTGTCGGCATTGATGATACGGTCATACCATCCGATAGCAGTAGCAGTGCTATCGTTACCAAAGTAACGAGTAACAAACTCGGACTCGTGACCAAATCGGAGAAGATGGTCCTTGGCGTGCTGAGCAAGCTGGACAGCCTCGTCAAGACCGTTGGAGAGCTGACGGTACAGAGTAGAGTTGCAAGACTGGTGGATTGGGTACTCCTTGGTCCAGCCCTCAGACCATTCGTAGGCAGACTGAGAAGTCTTGGTAGACTTGGTGGCGGACTCGGTCTTGGTGGCAGCCTCGCGACCGACGATGGGAGAGGCAACGGCAGCTCCGAGGAGCATCAAGGCCGCGGTGGTAGACTTGAACATCATCTTGACTGAGGGAAAGCTTTGAGGGAACTTTGGGAGTGTTGAGGAGTTGTCGAGCTTTGTTGGTTGTCGAGGCTGAAGAGGGATGATGAGGGAGAGCGATGGAGGAGGTGTCAACTTGGGTATTTATACATCGTTGAAAAAGTCGTTAGACTGTTGGCACGAGAAAAAAAACCTAGACCCAAAGAATTGGATGTGGATTTTTTCCAGGCATAGCAGCGTCGAACGGTCTACTCTCTACTCTGTACCTTGTTGATCGTTGCATGGCTATCGTCGGACACCAATGACCCGGTTGGTTCATCGATGGGGATACAAAGGTGGTGGGGGGTTTCCTCGCAGTAACTAGTGAGTCAAGACTAAGCATAATAATAAACAGTTGCAACAAGTTAACCCAGATCGGTAGCGGGTAACGCAGGTGAGGTAACAGTCAGAACAACCGGTCCATCGGCGGACTACTAAGAGGGTCCCCTCGTGGCGAACATCTCCGGGGCTGGACGAATGAACATGATGGAAATGGTGATTCAGGTCGGTTTAGCTGATGAAGAGAAGAGATGTTCGGGGTTCGACTGCAGGTCACGACGTTCTATCAGGGTTCTCAAACCTCCACATAAGAATTGTCCATCAAGGTGGTTTTAGCACCAGGGATTGATCCTCCCAACCCAACAGTGTCTGTTTTTCCCACTCTGTAGCTTGACATGATCCAAGAGAAACAAAAGGAAGAAGAGAAAAAAAGAGCTTGACCCCACTGAGCATGGATGTGATGGCTTTTGAGGTTAATGATATGCTTAATTATGGTGATGGCGAATGTTGAAACGTTTTTTCCTATACCAGTTCAGTATGATCACTGGTCAATGTATATAGATGATCTGGGACTTTTCCAACAGTTGATCTAATATTTTATTGGCTTTCTCATTTATACTTGAGTACATGATCTAAGACTTTTCTCAAGTAAACCAACACGCAAGTGGGCTTACTATCAAACTGTTCATGTACAATGTCCACACCCTCGTTGAACCGTCAAAGAGCCCCCACGACCCTTCCATCAACCTTGTCACCAGCTATGTCATTAATGCACTGCGGGATTTATCAATGGCTTCATATGTGGAAAATCCTTCACCTCTGTGGATGCTATCCGTCGCTAATAGCCTTGTGAATAAGAGACCTTTTGACCAGCCTCGGTGATTGATGCACCTTGAAGGCCTCGAATGTCTTGGCCAAACAGGGTTCATACTTGACCGGAAGTGGAGAACATCATGAGGATGACCTTTGTTCGTCCCATCTCCGTTTCTTTGTTCCTCCATCAGTCCATGTTCACCGTTCAGGTTCCTATGTGATGTCAGATCATAAGACTCTATTATTGCGCCAAAAGAATCAGCATCAAAAAACTTTGTTTCCCTTTCATTTGAAGAGCCTATGTCTCCTTTAGTGGCCTCATTCATGATTGATACTTGCTTTCTAATCAAGCAGTAGTCATTACTTCTGTGTATGTCGTTGTACGAGAATCAATCTGGCGTTGATAGGCATCAGTAGTCCGGTTATTCTTATCGCTAACGGCAGTTTGTTCATTAAGTATATGAGACAACTTTATGTGCTTGAGTTGTCTTAAGAACAGCAAAGAGATCGAAAAGGATGACCTGGTAACCAACCCTTGCTCCGTAACCTTTCCCTCAACTGTCATGCACAAGTCAACCAGGACTGATAAAGCCTCGTTCAGCCGTGTAGGGCTATGACAGACTATGGTCGAAGCCAGTACTACTCGCAGTTTGTAGATAAGTCTGTATCATACTCTCCAACAAGACATAGCATTAGGGTTGCTTGCATATACACTTGCAAAATGCACTTGTTTTACACCTCATACCAAACAATCGCACCGGCCAGCTGGTTCACTCGATCTAAGCTGCATAAATCCTAATCTGGTGTTCGTTTCAAACCCCTTGTACCTGCAGAGTGCTTCCCATTCACGCCACATGCACACGATCTCTTACCCTCATCGAAGTTTGTAGTGGTTGCATGTAAATGTAACAGACTGGTGGCACCTGTTTATGCTTGACCTCTTAAATTGTGAATGATGTGTTGCGTCTGCATATCACTTGGCTCAAACAAATGTGAGTCACTGAACTTGCGCTGTCGCTAAAGACCTCAGGTTCATCGTACACAAAGTGCCGATCAACAGATTGGTTTACGGGGGATACGGACCTGATGACAACCTGCACCAGTTCTGGTTTCTCATCCTCATTTCAGTTCAGTGCCTAGCAATTTCTATATGGGATTAATAGCGTATTTACTGTGATTGTAAAGAATGGAACGATCGCATTTGTCTCCTGAATGTAGAATAGTCCAGCATGTAATTGTTCATCCGTAGCGTGCTACCGAGACACACTTGAATTGAACAGTTATGCTCTGGCTCAGGTTTAATGAAATGGGAAGTCGGGATCAAATCCTCCAGATAAGATCCTTGTGGTTTAACACGAAAAGCATGAAATGATACGGTCGATACAATACATCACCTCTCCTCAACAACACTCTCACACATAGCCAGCGATCACTGATAACATTCAACAAATCATATTTACTAAGCCAATTAACTATATGACTGACATCATCTACCATCATTCATCTAGAACGTGCAAGTCAACATACATCTACCCAATCCCGCATCAAACCCTCGTCCATGTAGCTTCCGCCACAACCCCATTCTTCTCCCTCAACAACGCCCTCTTCTCCTTCAACACCTTATATGTACTCAACCAGTCCTCCGAATGGCCCTTGAGCGGCTCAAGACTTTTGTCGACTAGATTCTTGTTCGCCCACGATAGCAGATCCTCCACGTATCCAATCTCGGCGCCGTCGCCCGCCAAACTATGGAACTTGCGACCTTTTCCGCTGGTGGCCACACGGGCATCGTACTCTTGTCTTAATATGTCTCGGCTTGGCAGCGTGACTCTCCCGGTGAGTGTTCTCGCGAGTGCTTGAGCCTGGAAGTCGAAAAGTGAGAATGTTGCGGTATAGTATGGTACGCCGACGAAGGAAAGCGTGGGGTCCTCAGTGTAGAAGATGTCTTTCCATAGATTGTGTACCATGCTGCCATCGGATGTGACGAGTAGATCTCGCCCAGAGTTCTCGATGTCAACATCATCTCCGTGGAATTGCTTCAAGAAAGGGTATGATGTGAGGTAGCCTGTTGCGAGGATAATGACATCGATATCCTCTACTGTCTTTCCATCTTTGAGAATAACACGACCCTTGACTGATTTTGAGTCTTTGGGCTCCTCATGGACAAACCTCTCAATAGCGCCGACTTGCTCCACGGTGTCGGGAATCAAGGACAGTGGCAAATCAAAATCTCCCCCTCTTGTGCTCTGAATGACACGCTTAGCTGTTTCAAGGGCTTCCTTGCAAACATCCATGGCTGAGGAACCTCCTCCGACGACCAACACGGTTTTGTCTTTGTAGTCTTCGGGATGGCGATACTCCTTGGTATGAATGACGTTACTTCCCGCCGCAGCCTTCCACTCAGCAAGTCCCGGCGTGTCAGGGATACGAGGCAGATTGTAATGACCCGAAGCAACAACGACGGCATCGAATTGCCATGATCTCTCGAGAAATCGGGGGTATCCTTCACCCTTGTGGAAAGTGATGGTTCTGACATTCCAGTGGCTTCCGTCGTCGCTCTTCTTAGCTTCTTCGACACGGGTATTGAAAATGGTGACATCGTCGACACCGTGGTCCCTGCTGAGTCCCTGAAGGTAATCTTTGATATTCTTGTGACTTGTTATGTCTTCCGTGCCGGCAGGCCAGGGACCAAGATTGCTGTAGAGAAGACTGGTTGGAACATTGTTCCTCAGACCAGCATAAGCCGGTCCAGGGGGAGAGAAGGCAACCTCAACTTGTTCGAGGTCAGTACCATCAAGAGGATGAGCCTCAGTGGTCTTTGGTCTGCTCCCAGCATTCTGAGGGAGGAACTGCCCAGGCTTTGAAGATCTGTAGTCACCCGCCGAGGGCTTCTCGCTGGGATACGTGGTGCTGTTTGCAACTCGTGCATCGTATTGCCATACTCCAGAAGTAGCCCCGGATCTTTCAAAAACAGTCACATCAGCGCCATTCTTGAGAAGATATGCCGCGGTGACAATTCCGCTAACACCGGCGCCAACGACTGCGACTTTAATGCCCGCTCGGAAAGGAGTTTGTTCAGGAGTTGGTGAAGGATCGTTACCAAGAAAAGGACTCATTTTGAAGGTATAAGTCAAGAATGCGGTAGAATTGAAATAGTGAGTAGTGGTGCAAACCCACAAATGTCAATCACAGCAGAGAAGGACTGATATAATAGACCAACCCCCTCATTCATCAGCTGTAATTGTAAGCAGCATACGACCAAGTCTTACGATCGCGAATAAAAACCGCTCTACTCTATTTCTCCCAGCATTGTTGATTCCCACTCTGGAATGGGTCAATTCACGCTTGATATTATGTGCGCTTCTATCAAGTTGAGAGGTCGAGATGGGAGGGTCCCCCCTTGATAATGGGGAGCACGTCATCTTGAGGAATATGTCACAAAATCTCGGCCATCCCAACCGGAGTTCCACCTCGGAAGTTAGGGGTGGACGGGCGTCAGTGTGAGATATGGGCGGGGGAATACAGTGATATTTGATTGATTTCATGCATGTATGGGATTATAACTTGACGTGACAGGTGATATGGGGATGGTGAAGGGTCGGTAGTTGTGTACGGGGATGACGATGGGAGCACATGGGATTACACGATCACCATTTTGCCATGTTGTGCGAATGGTATATATTCGCGATGGGACGATACCGAAGACTATTTGATTGGTTCGAGAGCTAATAATCAAAACAACATCAAGTATTGACCCTCTGGTTACTCAATAGCAATGTCCTCTTCATTCATATACGTTGTCATTAAATATTGGTATAAAGGCTGAGTCTTAACCACGGCATGTATTTTTTGACGAACCAAGCTATGTGAGCTACCTACTCACTATGGCAACTTGTAATGTCACCCTCTTTCAGAGATCGATTCGTACTCATCCATCAACTACTTACAACCACCATTTTTAAATGACTCCAACCGCGGCAGCAGCTTTCTTCGCCGCGAGCTCCTTCCGATGCAAGTGTCTGATTGCGAGCGCAGTGAAAACCATAGCAACAGCAAAAGCAACCATCGTGGAATAACCCTTGGGGTATCGAGGTGCTTCAGTGACCTTCCAAATAAGAAGAGGCATCCAAGCCTGGAAGACATAGGCCATCTCATTCATGCTTCCCACCACAAGAGCACGCTCTTCATTGTCGTCCTTACAAATCTCATGAGCCCACGCGAAAGTGAGGCCGCTGATGCCACCTCCCAGACCTATGAGACAGAAACACGCCCACTTCCAGCCATCGGGGATATTCCAAGCGGCAAGACACGCATACAGGATCGTGAGCATAGTGCCGGAAAAGATAATCGGCTGCCATCGTCCACCCTTGAATATGGTGTCAGAACTCCAAGCATAGGCCAGAGCGAAAATGACGGCAACAGCAGAGGTGATGGTTGGGTACGTGTTATAATCCGAAACACTGTAGCCCTTGCTCTTGAGCCAGATGGCGAAACCAGGCTGGGCCATACCACCACAACCGTTGTTGAAGAGAATGTAGAGAAGAGTGAGAAGGTAGATGTGCCAGCTGCTAAAGATTCTCTTGATCTTGGCAAGTGTATAAGGGGCTCGGTTTGCGCGACCTTCGAGCTCCATGCGGCGTTTCGCAAGGGCGATATCCTCCTTGGATAGATACCACGCCTTTGTGATCTCAGGGACATCGGGGAAGAAGAAGAAACCAGCGACGGCGATAGGCAGGGAAATAATACAGTCGACGATGAACAGCCACTGCCATCCCTTGAACCCATTTCTCCCATCGAGCTTATAGACGGAAGCCATCAGATAACCAGAGAACATTCCACCGATATTACCACTAGCGTGGAAAATGACAGATCTCTTGGCAAGCTCATCTTTGCGGTACCAGGATCCGATCACGTACTGCATGCCGGGGTAGAAGGTACTCTCAGCGAGACCGATGAGGAATCGAAGAGCGTAGAGTTGGTTGACGTTTGTGCACTTGGCCATGATGATAGTGAGAACGGACCAGGTGACCTCGCAGCAGGGGATCCAGATAGAAGGTTTGACTCTAGTCAACAATAGGTTGCTATCGAGTGTCAGTCCTTGTTCTGAGACCTCATGGAGTATTGTTCGACATACCTAGGAATCTCGCCGATAACATAACCAACAGTCCACACGGTTTGCAGATAATTCAATTCATTACCATACAAGCCGAGATCCTCCTGCATACCCGAGACGTAGGCATTGTTGATGTTGATCTGATTCAAGTTCTTGATAAAGTATCCCAACGAAGCAAACGTCAGAATAACTGCATCAAGCTTGAACAGGAACCTCCTCTCCTCGGGAGACTTGTCCAGCGTATCCCAGATGTACGACCTCCACGTCTTGGGGGGAAGCTCGTCATCGCTATCAGTGTCGTTTGCGCGTGCGACGATCGTAGGCGAGGGGCCAGACTTGGTCGACGAATCGTCAGACCTAACTCCCTTGGAGCCACCCGCAACGGCAGACATTTCCTGCGCCTCTTTTTTTCTTCCTGCTATGTTTGCCAAGGGGGAGTAGGGCTGAGAAAGAAGGGAACCAAGTGGTTAGCGGGCTTGGAAGCTGGCAAATTGGTGTGTAGCGTGGCTTGGGCGATGTGTTTGAAAAGGAGGGTGCAAGGCTAATGGTATATGTAGTCCAGACAGGAAAATCACGGTGATAATCACGGACATGGATTCCTTTAGCTGTCGGGGAATGGGATGAAACGTCTTTGGAATAAGAAATGACGTGCTGGGGATAGAAGAGACGAAGTTCGCCATTGCTAGGTACACTATGGATGAATTAACAATCATGTTCCTCCTCCACACAAGCGTTGTCGGAGCCCATTTCCCGCCTTCAAAGAGCGGAACCAAATGGCATCGAAGGAATCGGGTCCGAGAGCATTCAACATCAAACAACGCACATGGGGAGGGATGAACTGACAAGAACTTTCCACATACCGCATCTGCCTATCTTTGTCTGATTATGCAGCCTGTTAAACAAGTCGTCTTAATGGTCATAAAACGAGAAACTAGCCAGGCTCAAGGGCATGTTAGCTAGCTAGACGTCAGACCTCATGCGCATCACGCAATCCATCGCGTCCCCATGAGTGCAAGATCGTGGGGCAGATGAGAGAGAAAAAAAAAAGGATTGCAGTATAGCTGAGGGTGCAGGGAAACGCATAATTATCCCACTTCATCGCGTCAGATGGGAAAATCAGTGCGTTGTATGGATGTGTGGGATGGAGTGGTCTATTTCCATCGAGTCATTCCCGTGGTGATGGGAATGAGGAGGGCGGTGGGTTGGCGGACATGGGGGTTACGTTTTGAAGAGCGAGATCGGAAGGATTTTATCTGCACGAAGGTTGGATTCGAGGCTCATGAAGAGAGAAGCTGATGGATATTTCTTGTCTTGAGGTTGTTGTGAGTCCCTGAGTATCCTCAGTATCAGGACATCGCTCACACAAAGCATTGAGGCTATTATGTCACATACTCTCTTCAATCAACTTTCACAACAACATCTCTCTCTGCAGACTCTTCAACTTCCTTTTCCCAACCGACAACGGATCAATTCCCCACAGACCCCATTTACTGGCTTAAGATAACCGTTCATGCCTCCCGTCCGTCACAGATCCAAGAGCCAATACCACGTGGATACGATCACGTAGTTGCAGGGGTACAAGCACATAACCTCATATGGAGATAAAGACACTTATCTCCACGGTCTAGATTAAACATGATTCGCATGTTTAAGCTTGAATTTATTCGTCAGTCTCAAAGACATGGCGCTTGGTGGTGTATACTGGTGTCGTCCTGAATCGATATCGAGTCATGCTTCAATCTTGAGGGTTGCCACCTATACTCATGCAAGGCTGGGTCTTCATGGATGCACCATCTAGATCATCTCGTATGGTCCGATAATGTGGTCAGATATCTCAGTCGTCCGCTTCAGCTCGCGTCCCAAGACAGACCAAAATATGAAAAGTCTTCAGCTTATCAAAAACGCAATAAGCTGTGATCTTTGACGAATACCGATAAAAAGCACGAGCATCATACCATAACATGGAATTTCTTCGACCCTGTATCCATGTCTTCGGAACCGGGCTGCAAGAAGTCAACATGTCTTGACAATAACTCACCCGTTGTCCTGCATCTCTCATAGACCAGCAACGAGGTGATGGTTTGGCTATGATATGACCCAAACTTGCCACTCCCGCCCCCATCGTTCGTCGACTGAAACAGTGCCAGCACATCGAATCCATTTCTTCTCTCTCTATTTATCAGCCGCATACCGCCGAGAACCTGGAACAGTGGGAAGCATCCTTCTTCGAATCCGCTCTTCTGCTGCTGCTCATGCAGCCACGTCTCCATCCACAGACCAATGGCAAGACTTTTTGAACGGAGCAGGCAAGCCAAGAGGAGACTGACAAGGCCGATGGTGTAGACATTGGTCTGGATACAGGTTTCCCAATCTAGACCTGCTGCTATGCGGAGGAGGATGAGGATCCATGGGTCCGGGTTCAGGTCCGGGTCCGAGTTGTCCGTAGTGTAGTTTAGATTTGGCAGTGATTGCGTGCGTTGCATTACTTTTGAGGCTATGAAATATGCAAAGCTCATTGCTGCCTTGTGGGACGCGAAATAAAGAGGTTTGATGTTCAAGGGTTCGGTTACCAGATCGTCATCTTGCCACAGGGAAAGTGGAAGGTCGTCTGGGTCAAGTTGGGCTAACCATTTGTCAGCCTTTTGGTGCTGGATGTCGAGTAAATCCTCAAGATCATCCAATGTCTCTTGTTGATAAGCACGGTTGGTAGATGAGGGAACGTGCACTTGAGGTTCAGTCGTCGTGTAATCATGCCAAAACCGAACGATGGCCTTGGAACTGATTCTATAAGATTCACAAAGGATTAAAAGAATATTGGCTCGCTTGTTCTTTTGCATGGCAAGATCAGATCTCATCTCTTGTGGTATATTCAAGGGACCATCAAGTTGGAAGAAGTCGGGGGTCGTAAAGTGCACTCTTCGCCACCAGTCCAACGTCTTGATCCCAATATAAGCAGCATACAGCTCAACCGAGTAGTTGGAATGTATATTCTGCTTTGAGTACACCTCAATCATCCTTTCGACACCGCGAGAATGAATTTGGAATTCACGAAAATGGCCCATGGAAGACTCGAGATGGCAGAAGAGAATTAGGACGGCTAATCCTAGGGTGGGCTCGGTCTTTAGGTCCGTGTCAGTCCAGCGTGCCATTGCCCGCATCGCTGAGCCATAATACTCCTGTCCAAGAGTTTCGTGGTCCATATTGGGTCGAAATTGTAGCTGAGATGATGAGGATGTGAGGAACAGTTTTCGATGTGGAAGAACTCGACTTAATCTGCAAGCTGACAGAGCAATCTGAACATCTGTCACAAGTCGCACCGATGCTGTCATGTTGCCTAGATACTGGAATGATGGATGAAGCGATGGTAGACAATACTGCTCCCAAGCGTTGGCGTAAAACTTTGCAGCACAGGTTTTGTCGTGCCGAGGCAGAAGAGGTGACAACAGGGGGAGATAGAAAGAGTTCGGAGAGCGTAGGGACACTCGGTCAGCCAGCCATGTGGATGATCCATGTATTAGCTGTTGCTGGTTTGCCTCCCATGCAAGGCTTGGCCAGGGTTCTGTTGCCTGGGTTGACAGTGACTGATTTTTGTCATGTCCAGGGTGTACTATGATAGCTTCTTCAACCTCGACGGGGCCCATCGTCTCCTCCAAAGATGTTTGCGTATTGTCTCTGTTCTCAATTGCCACGAGTTCGTTTATCGAGCCTGGCTCATAGTCAAGTGGTGTCGAAAAAGACGGTTCAGTTTGCTGTTGAGGGCTACGCATAAGTAGCGAGTTACAGGTTGGCGCAACAGTCGGCGCCTGCTGGTGAGAATCCACAATGTGAAAAGATCCCTCTTTTCCATGATTTTTCTCCAAAGTCTCTGCCTGTCCTGAGACACGTCGAATCTGATCAGAGGGCCTTGATGGTGGCAAGACATTGCAGAACTTGAGGTTTACAGTCGAGCTTTCGCAGCGTTTTCTGAGTCTGATGCATGTACTACAGGCTGGTTTCTTCTCATCGCACTATCGAAGAGTAAGTAAACCAGCGCGAGAGGATCTCGACATGATAGAATACCTTTGTTCGCCTCTCCTTGCACCCCTTGCAGCCATTGCGGGATCGAGTGATGTTGGTCTTCTTTCGTCGAGGCGGCGCAGGTTTATACATTGCTACTTCTTTACCATAGTCGCATTGACGCTCATCCGATAAGGTTGGTTCTTAAAGAATTAACCGTGTCACTGATCGGTAATGTCGAAGATGGAGAAAGAAAGAGACTGGCTTGCTTGCCATAGGATGATGCTCTGAAACTCTCAATCATGTGACCAACAGAAATTCGCGGTAATTGCATACGTGGACGGCACGATGCGTCAGTGAGAGTTCCACTGGCAGCCTTTGCCTTCCATCGTCAACTTTTCACAGTTATCGCTCATCTTCAAAGAGTCATTTCTGAAAGCATTTGTCTGACTTTTTACCCATGTCACCTGCTTCCCGTCTTAATCAACCAATCATAACTGACCATCGTATTCGCGCACTGCATTTGGTTAGGCCACAATCTCATCCTCACCAGTTGGAGACTGGGACCACCTTACCCATCTGGTCAATCTCTAAACACCAACATCGCATCCACGAACTGTATCTAGACAAGTTGAAAATCTTGGCTCCATTTTGTATTGAAAATCGGGGCTTTAAAATCTCCACGTTCTTTACATAACATGGTTCTCTCTATATATACGAGTCCTATAACGCCTCGTTCAACGCACTACCTCGACACTTGATCATCAATACTCGCGTTAACACCGTTTACCATGTCCATACCACAACGAAGCGCACCACCGATCGACGAATTACGTCGATTTTATGTTGGCAAATATGTTGATCAAGTCCCAGCCCCGGCAGCCATACTTGATAGGGCCAAAATGCAACGACACTGCAATTCACTACTAAACGCCGTTCAAACGCTTGGCGTCGACTTTCGAGCCCATGTCAAAACTCACAAGGTATTCTCTTATCCGTCTGTTCTCGTAAGGTCAAGCTAAACTATTGATGACAGACTGTTGAAGGCACTCGATTGCAGATAGCTGGGTCCTCAGACATAAACCTCGTGGCCTCGACTATTCCCGAGATAGAACATCTCCTCCCCTTGCTGAAAGAGCACCGCGTCAGCGGTCGTCGTACAAACATCCTCTACGGCATTCCTCTTCCTTCATCGCAAGTCCCTCGACTAGCTCATCTTGTCCGTCAGCTGGGCCAAGGAGGCATCTCAGTATTGATCGATAGTCCTGCACAACTCAGTTCAGTCGATCGGCTCTATCAAGAATCCGAGTCTCCTGTTGGAGTGTTCCTCAAAGTCGACACAGGATATCATCGCGCTGGGTTGCCTCCGTCAGGAATGAACAAAGATGGCTTGATAGCCAAGGTCATGCAATTAGAGAACCAAGGGAAAGCAGAGCTTATTGGTCTGTACTCACACAGCAGCCTAAGCTACAACGACGCTTCTCCTGAAGATGCCATGGCGAATCTTGAAGGAGAAATACTGGGATGTCTTGAGGCTTTAGAGAAGAACTCAACTCTTTACTCTCAACACAAGAAGCTTACTATCAGCGTTGGGGCTTCTCCTCAAGTGACAGCGATAGAGAATTTGGTTTCCTCCCAGAATCGCCTACAAAAGAATGTCGAATCCCTCAAGAAAACAATCAATAAGGTCATTTCAGAAAACCCGAGCGGGTCCGAGACCTCTCTGGAGCTCCATGCAGGCGTCTACTCCATTCTAGACATTCAACAACTTTCCACTCGTTCCAGAACTAACCTCGGTGAATACGAAGACGAAATCGCGCTGTCCATTACCGCTGAGGTCTGTAGTCTCTACAACGACAACGAACGTCAGCAGCCTGAAGCTCTTCTGGCTGTGGGAGTCTTAGGTCTAGGTCGTGAACCCTGCGTCTCATACAAAGGATGGGGTGTTCTTGATCGTGCAACTTATGAGCACCAAGGCTCAGAACGTCGTCTTGTGGTTACCAGGATTAGCCAGGAACACTGTATTGTTGCCTGGGGAGATGGCGAAGGTGAACTCTCACCTATTCCTCTTGAAGTCGGGCAAAGAGTCCGGATCTTTCCTAACCATGCTTGTGTGGCTGGTGCAATGTTTGGTTGGTACTTGATCGTGGACTCTAGTCAAGATGGCGGCGATGTGATAGTCGATGTTTGGGTGAGGGCTAGTGGATGGTGATATCGAGACTCACGATGGTTCGTCAGACAGGCGATAGATATGATTGAAGCGTATATCTAAGATTTTTACTGATATTAGTTTTATGTCATGAATTCATAGCTCTTTGAAATTCCTGTGCCACATTCTTATCAATGCCTACAAGTCCAACACTTCACACATCAGGGACTCATCTCTCAGTAGAAAATGTTCAGTTTATAACTATACTACAGCATCTCATCAATTCGTCATCAATCATCATCTACAGCATTAACTTTTCTTCCACCCATTTAGTGAGTGTAGCCACCACCGCAAGGTCCATCGTGAGTATGAGCATGGCCGTGGCCGATAACATCTCTCTGGAAGATCTGGGCCTTGTCGGCAGCCCATCGTCGGTTCACGTTGTTGACGGGGCCGAGAGTCTTCCAGCTGAGAGCGTACTTGGCGACAGAGTTGGCGATAGCCTTGGTGTTAAGGAGGTAAGCATCGTGAGCCAGGTTGTTGATGTCGTCACCAGCCTTGTGGTAGTTGACGTCGTAGGCGACACCAGCCTCACCACCGAAAAGCTTGGCCTCCTCCTCGGTCTTGAGGACCTCGGCACCGGTAAAGATACCACCAGAGGGGATGCCGTTCTCAATGAAAGCGGCGTAGTCAGAGCGGCCGGAGAACTCGGTGGGGACAGAGTTGACCTTGTTCTTCTTGTAGAACTTCTCAAAGTCCTCCTCGATAACGTCAGAGCCAGCAGGGCCGGTGAGGTTGAAAGCACTGCCATCACCATCATAGATACCGTAGACGTAGTTAGGAGAAGCAATCTAACAAAGGTCAGATAGTACTCTCTTTCATATTCAATTGGAGTAACATACCATATCAAAGTTGAGGTAAGCACGGATCTTGGCCAGCTCAGTCTCAGAGCTGTTGACAGTCCTGATGTAGTGGTACTATGAGATTGTTAGTCAGAACCCATGTCAGTGATTTTACGTTGGCTTACCGATCCAAGAAGACCGAACTCCTCGGCACCCCAGAAAGCAAATCGGACGGCGTTCTTGACGCGGAACTTGGCGAGCTGAACAGCAACGTTGAGAACACCAATGGTACCGGAGCCATCATCGCTAGAAAGTCATTAGCAACTAGTCTTTGTGATTACCAGTTTCGGGTACACTCACTTGATGCCAGGGCCAGCGGCCACAGAGTCGGAGTGACCACCGAGGACAAGAACGTTGTCGTGGTCACCCTCCTTGGTCTCAGCAATGACGTTGAAGTTGACACGGTTCTCAGTGACAGCATCAATGTCAAGATCGACAGTAACATCGCCAGCCTCAAGAGCAGCGAGGATGGGAGCGGCAGCCTCTTGGCTAATGGAAACGACGGGAGCGTAGTTGCCGAAGGCGTCACCGAGAGTACCGGAAATAGTACCGGGGACGTTGTTGTAGATGATGGCGGCAACAGCACCGGCCTCCTTGGCGTTGATGGACTTCTGGGAGAAGGGGCATTCTCCTCGGGAGATGAAGGCGACGTTACCCTCAACCTCGGCGGGGAAATCCTCAGCGTTGCATCCCAAGTTGGCGACCTTGATCAGAGGGCCCTCAGCCTGGCCACCAGGAGTATAGGTCAAGATGGCAGCGTCAACATCGGCGCCGTCAACGCTGAGAGTAGCGGTACCAGCAGAGTAGAGCTCAGTGAAGGGCTGCTTGTAGACGTTGTAGTACTTTGTCTTCTCCAGCGTCTTGACGAGGTAGTCGACGGTGGCGTTGTGTCCCTTGCTGCCAAAGACACGGTTACCGCCGTTGGCGTCGGCAAAGTCCTGGAGCTTCTGGGAACCCTTGAGGAGGTCCTTGAGCTTGATCTTCTCCTGGAGCTTCTTTGAGCTGACGAGGGGCTTCTTGGCGTCGGCGAAGCCAGAGACGGCCAAGGCGGAGATGGCGATGGCGGAGAACTTCATCTTGACGGTGCTTGAAGAAGAGAAGAGGGGAGGGGGTGAAGAGGGAGGTTTGGAGCGATGAGCTAGGGAAGGGGGGGAAAGAATTAGGATGCGATTGAGGTCATGTTTATATACTCGATACGATTGTATGCGGAATACAAAACAAGCAAACAATCAATTATACTTGTAAGTCGCCATGAGTGTATTAACCAATTATGATCGGCGTATCATGTCCTCACGAACCACACCTATTGCACAAGACCTGTTGTAACCAATCACCACATGACTTCCCCAGCGGACGACCATGCCCAAAGTGGCAGTTGTACAGATTCAACCCAGCGATCAAATCTTGGCGAACAGTTGGAATAGGCTGGCAGTTGGATAGAATTGAGCTGCCTCTTTTAGTAGGTTAGCGCCGGGATAGCTCTTCTTTCTATTATGCAGATCCCCCAGCCCGTTTTTCTCTCTCTCGCCATGGTGCTGTACTGGCGATGCAGAGTAGCGTAGGCACAAGAGGGGAAATGGAACCTTTGGATTGCTTGTCGAGCATTGTGCCACCCTAGGTTGATAACGGCAGGTCGCATTCGGCTTGGCCAACCCCTTGCGCTGCATTGCACTGCACTGCACTGCATTGTAACTTGACTTCTTGGGTAGAGACGAGAGGCGACACTGATCATGGTGTAATCCAATTGGAAGTTCCGTCTTTTTTCTTGCTTGCAAAAGTTCCCTTGTTGTGTCTACGGTTTCCTACGTAACGGTCACTAAGAAAAAAAAAACTGAGACAAAGATTGACAAGAAGCAATCAAGATACGGCATCAACACAACCCACAGTATGGGATCAAGAGACACAACACCCGGAGATATCAAACCTCGGTGTGATGTAAATGAGGGGAAGGAGATTCATGACGATATTAATCCTAGGCTTGACCATAAGAGAAAGAAGAAGAAAAAAAAGTGGCGAGTCAAAAAGACCAAGCAAAAGATCATCCCATCTATCTCCCATCCAGGGGTATTTCCCCCACTACCGCCAGAT
This sequence comes from Fusarium dimerum, assembly GCA_013623525.1. Classification (NCBI taxonomy): domain Eukaryota; kingdom Fungi; phylum Ascomycota; class Sordariomycetes; order Hypocreales; family Nectriaceae; genus Fusarium; species Fusarium dimerum. The sequence goes on along the minus strand of JABGLY010000215.1, from coordinate 66,832 downwards.
AAAGATTAACCCATGTCCCGGTAGTCTTCCGATTAAAGAAGAGGGAAGACTCACACAAGGTGATAAGCATAGTGATTAACCATATGTGATGGCTTGAACCTTTTGGTTAGTCTACAGTTAGTATTGTAAGATAAAACAAAAAACAAGCAAAGTTCCCGTTGAAGGCAGAGGCAATCAATCACCAAGGACCGTATCTTTTCTCCTTTTCTTTTTTTTATTACCCTGACACGTTCACTGACCCTGTTCTTCAAGTCCGGTTCGCCCGCTCAACGATCCGACTTTCAAGTGGCGGTGCCGTGATACAAAGGAACCCAAAAGAAGATGGATGTCTTTTTCTTGAGGCTGCCTTTTTGGGTGTGGTCCGTATGCATAGGAGGTGGTTCTGCGATGCATTTCGTTGCCATTTTATTGTAACGCCAATGCAGGAAATGTTTTTCATGCATCGATTATGTCCGTTCTCCTCTTTTTCTTTTTTGGTGTGTGACTTCCTAATTGATTCCATCACAGCATCAGATAAATTGATGTTGCCGCAGTGATTGACTCCCAACTAGTATCCCCTCATGATACTGTACATGTACAATCGTCATTTAGATCATCACAACCATATCCTGATGCCATCGTACCCTTGCCATCATCTATTTGCCTTCCCACCTCGCCTTATCCACAAGGCCCTTTTGTAAAATGCTCTCCCCCCTCCCTTGCACCTCGACACGAATTCCGCGATTGCCATTCCCCATCTCGTACTATGCTCCACCACCAAGACCTTGCTTTGACCCATGTCGATAGATAACACCATACCCTAGGCGGTTGGCGATATATGTTACTGTACTATGTACCGCGGAGTATTCTGCAATATTCACTCAACGTCGGATGACCACATGTCGCGTGCACATTACAGCCTCATTCGAACCACCGTCCGCACATCAGTTTTCTGCTGCAACCCTACCAACATGAAGATCTCTGTGTTGACAGATCTAGTTGCTTGGGGATCTCTCTTTGAAATGCTTGGCTTGGCTGCAATCCTACCGGAATGGTTTGCCTCGAGGATAGATCGACACGTTGGTATGCGCCGGTAGCGAACTAATGCGGTCACGAACCGAGACTGCGGTGCTGGGCTGGTCACGAGCGGTCCAGGAGACTGTCCGCAACGCTATCTAGACAACAGAGGGTGATCTCATGTGCAGATACCGATGGTTTGGTTGTCCGGATAGTGTCGTGCATTACGGCCTATTTTCATGCAGAAACAGTGCTAGCACTAATGTGACGGTATCAACAGATGAGAGAGATGGTGCAGCATTAGGGCCTGCATAGTTGTATTCTAATATTATATGCCACCTAGAGGTTCCTTTACGGCATCATGGGAGGTAGGTAGTCTTGTAGGCCCTCTAATCTGTCAGCAAAGTAATCGTGGGAAAGCCAGTCAAGCAAGACGAGAATGGGCCGTAGGGCTCTCAGATGATGAGTCAGACCAGGTTGGCTTAGTAGTGAGATATAGTCGGGAGGATATAGGGGGATCGTATTGGTCAATTGGGTGATGGATTTGTTATCACCAAAAGACTGGCACCCAGTCGACACTTTTATTCAAGTTGATGGATAACTAAATCATTTACAATGCATGCTCTTTCTGCAAAATATGGAGACTGCGTAATTGTATATTAGGCTTTAAGCAAAATTGAATAGTTATCCACGGGCAGTATTGGTGATATCTTGATTATCTGCTCAGGAAGGTCTCAATTGTGATGTCTTGGATTTGTACAACAACCTATCGATTGCAACTCCCGTAGGCACATTGACCTATAAGCGTTCCAGTTATCTTATGTGTATATAAATCAAGATTCCACTATGCTTCGACTACTGCAAAAGATTTCGACTCTGCTGTTAATGACAGGACGATGCTGGTGACTTAGAAAGGAGTGTGGTAGTGTGTACTTGGACAAATGATAGGAGTGTAGAAGCAAAAACAAACAGGCATTGCCTATGTTTTCTAGGCATCGATAGGAGCCCAACAGATCCGCTACTATATTTCCTTTCAACTATTCGATCGATCCTTTGATGGTCATTCGTCGGTGTACGGAAGGATGAATACCTTGTTGAAGTATCCCGCTTACCCTACATGCCAAGTTATATTTTTAGGTGTACGATGCTGTCACTCACAGCCTCACGGAGGTCAGATAATGTAGTCACGAGTTATAATAGGTCCCATGGTGAACATGCAACTATACTATATTTAAGTTTTTTTTTTTTTTCTTTCGTTACTTTTCTGAGTGCTTTGCATTATCCATGTTCAACGCTCAACGTCTCTGCATTTCTACTGTTCCACCTGTGGCTGGTAACTCCATGCAGTGATCCGTGTGACCGCAAAACGCGTTTGAAGTGACGGCCCGACTGGTCAGTGGCTGCAGAGACTGTTTCACAAACCTGTTGTGCAACTTTCAGTTGTGACTCTTATTAAATTAATGGGAACAAGTCATTCGAGGAGACAGACAAAAAACAATCTTAACGGCATGACTTTTTAATCATCTCATCTTAAAAATCCTGCCGATCAAGGGAATCTCCCTTAATAAATCCACCCATTTATCCAACAAAGGGTCAATGTAAAGGGAACATGCTCAATATTCCACACCACATTGAAACACGATCCCTTCAACCACGTCAGTACTGACTGTACTTATTAATGCCAATTCACATCTCAGCGGGGACCAGAATCTCCCTTGACCCAGTGAGAATCAGTGGGGGATGTGACCATAAACCCGTCTAATTAAAGAACAGGCACGGTTTCTGATTGGCTGTATTGTCGATACGAGACCCCAAGACTCGTGTTGGACATGAAAAATAACGCTAAGGGCGGCGCTATCGGTTTGTTCCTGAGATGTGCTGTCAGCGCACTGTGCTACACGTGTCAAGTCTACCATTTTCAGGTGCCTGAAAGATCAATATCGAGGTGCGATTAAAACAGGGGCTACACTGTACGCCAAGCACCATCTCGAAATCCTCCCATTTGTTTCCTTCTTCCCCAACCTCGCTCATAACCATCCATCCTTCAATCTTCATCCTCGTCCTTCTTTTTACCCCGCGATCCCCCCATCGCGCATTCTGTCATTCTTGTTTCTCTATTCTTTATTGCCATTCATCTCTTTTCTTTGGTTCATTGCCTTTCTCATCTTCTTGGATATACCTCTTTAATTTTCTTTTAACTACGACTCTGGCTTTCGTTTGCCTGGTCGTCCACACTCGCTATGCTTTCCTCTCTACTCCTCGCGGTATTGCCCGCTCTTGTCAGCGCAATCGACATTCCCGACGACAATCGCATGCACCAGCAAGATGGCTTAATCCGATTCCCCCTACGAGTATCCAGCGGTGCCCCGGTCGTTAAGAATGTCACCAAGCGACAGCAGGAGGTTGCGCTCGAAGCACAATTGAACGGAAACTTCTACAGCATTGACTTGACCGTCGGTACTCCTGGACAGACAGTCAGCGTCAATTTCGATACCGGTTCCCCAGAGCTATGGATCAATCCCGTTTGCGCCAACGCCGACAATCCCGCATTCTGCGAAACCTTTGGACAGTTCACTGAGAGTAGCACCTTTGTCGACCTCAATGCCACGGGCATGATTCTATACGGCACAGGATACGTGCGCTTCAACTACAGCTATGACTACATCACTCTTGGTGAATCAAGGATTAGCCAGCAGATCTTTGGTGTAGCTACCTCAAGTGATTACACCAACGTTGGAATCATGGGCGCAAGTCCTGACCTGAGTGGTTGGGACAGCCAGTATCCTCTGATTCTCGACAACTTGGCTACCCAGGGTTTCATCAACAGCCGAGCCTTCAGTCTTGACATTCGAAGTATCGAGAGCGAGCGAGGTGAGCACTTTCAATGCTGGAGATTAAATCAACACCAACACTAATACGTCCAGGATCTGTTCTGTTTGGAGGCATTGACACTCGCAAGTTCACTGGACCTCTTGAGAAGCGTCCAATTATCCCTGCTGAGGAATCTCCCGACACTTATACTCGGTAAGCATTCCAAATCTCTGATAAATCACGCATGATGACTAACAAGATCAGTTACTGGGTTTACCTTGACGGCATCACCATTGTTCAAGATGACAAAAAGTATCCTGTCCTGTCTCAGCCCAACCGCCAAGCTGTTGTTCTCGACAGTGGCTACACCCTGAGCACTCTTCCTGCTGCTATTGTTCAGCGTATTGTTGATGCTTTCCCTACTGTCAAGGCCATTGAGGATTCTCCTCTGTACGAGGTTGATTGTTCTGTCGAGAACCTGAACGGCACTGTTGACTTTGCCTTTGGCGATACTGTCATTGCCGTTCCTTACAAGGACTTCATCTGGAAGCGTCCAGATGGCGGTTGCCGACCTGGCGTGTTTGCGGATGATGGTAAGTTTTTGGATCCCGAAGATTATCAAAATTGTGCCATTAACTGATATTGATAGATTTCCCCGTTTTGGGAGATACCTTCCTGCGTGCTGCCTATGTTGTGTATGACTGGGACAACCGAAACGTCTGGCTTGCCAAAAACGAGGACTGCGGCTCCAAACTCGTTGCCATCGGCAGTGGTCCCAATGCTGTGCCTAGTCTGGCCGGTGAGTGCGGTGACTCCGAGTCGACCAGCACATCAACCGAGTCTACTGTCGAGGCCACCAGCGCTGCTAACACTTCTGTTATCTCCTCCACCCGCTATGCTAATACCACTTCGGCTTCCGTCACTTCTGGCTCAGCAACCACTGGCGTAGGCACAACTGGCCCTGCCACCGTCACTCTGCCAGTCACCACTACCAAGGTCTACACCATCACTGCGTGCCCCTCGACCGTTACCGACTGCCCTGTCGGTGCTGTCACAACCGAAGTTGTCACTTCTTACACGACATACTGCCCCGCGACCACCAAGGCACCTGTCGACATTCCTACTTCTACGCTCACCTCAACTCGTGTTTATACAGTCACGGATTGTCCCGGCGACGGCCCATGCAGCAAGGGTGAGGTCACCAGTGAAGTGATCACCACCACCAAGAGAGTTGCTCCCCAGAGCACTGGCATCTTCACCATCCACAAGACGGTCATCTGCCGTGGCGAGCTGGGCTGTGATCGGGATTTCACCTCGACAATCGACTACACAGTCACAGTCACCCCTGTTACGGAGAACCCCAAGCCCACCCCTGTTTATGGCTGCAGTTCATGTGCCCCCAACCATTCCAACAGCACGGTTACACTGACCCGGGGTCATGGGTCTGTTGGTTCTACAATCACGTACACCAACCCTGCCCATGCCACTGACTCTGAGGGAGATGAGCCTGCGCACGACGAACCAACAGCGATCAATGAGCCCGATTATCATGAACCTACTGGGGTGGACATTCCCGTGGTGACTCCCTGCAAAACATGCGGAGATGAAGTTGCAGAGCCCACCGGTTCGAGTCCTGCCGTTGTGACTGCCGGCGCTGCTTGGACACAGCCTCAGTTCATTGCCGCTGCTGCCGGTGTCTTGATTGCCGGCTTGTTGTAGAGTCATCATATACCCTGAATGTTGGATACACAGTACATCGTATATAAGGCCGGTTGGATATATCATTTCTTTTTAATATCGTTATGAGTTTTATATATATCCTTCACATAGACAATCAACCTAGATCCAGCCGTCATTCGACAGTCTACTTACTAGCCAACATGTAAAAAGCGACAATGAGTGCAATTGTCCAACATGATAATCTATCGCTAAAGGCGAGCTGCCCAGGATACCCCATCTATTGTCTATTGTCTAACGCCAGTAGCAATGGCCGAGTCAAGACTCAGTCAACTCTTATTAGGCCATTTCCAGAACATGTTGGCACCCTCAGTATCCTTTAGAGGGTTGCCCTCACCGTCCCTCGCACTTCCAAACTGCTCATCAAACCCGCACTTGACGTAGAACTCATCTTTGCCCAGCGCACTCACGACCGAGGCGCAAACTCCTTCGGCCTGAGCCTGATCGAGTCCCCATTGCACCAATTTTCTGCCCACACTCTTCCCTTGAAAATCCGGGCGCACTGCTAATCCCTCGAGATACCACGATTCGGCACGCTTGCCGCTCCAGATATCTTCAAAGTGAGGATATGCTCGTTCGATGATATCCTCCTCTTTGGGGTCGGTGGCACGACTGGGCCAGATCCAACCATGGATCTTCATGGCGAATGAAGACAGTGGCATAAGCAGGTTTCCTGTATCAGTTGTTCAGCCCAGAGTCACAGATCAACTTGAGGAGAACAAGATTGAGTACTCACGAGGATCTAGATACGATAGCTCGCGCTTTTTGCCTCCTTCCCCTAATCTTGCCCACTGCGCAATCCCAGCAATCACCTCTTTTCCACTCTCATCTTTGCCCACGGCAACGAGCCATCGCCACCGATAATCCCAAAAGTTGACACGCGCCCTCCTCAGCCAGTACAGGTACACATCGTCGGGATACTCGTTGCGATGGGGGTGAATCAGCTCACCGAATAGATTATCTTCCCAGAACGCCTTTGCCATAACCTGAGAAATCTCAGGCAGTTCGGAGTAGTGCGCATCACGCAGCACGATTTCACTCATGGTTACTCTTTGCTTTTTTGCATGTGGATATTCTTCTTTCTTCTCAGGTTATGATGGATGATGGATGGATGGATGGATGGATGGATTCTTTTTAGTGTGCGGTGGCCAAATTGACCGTTGGGTTTGGCGCATCCTTCCGATGATAACATGATATGAAATGCATGCAAGATAAAGGAGTTTTATATTCTCGTGACAAACGGACAGGTACCCGTTAATGGTTCGAGACGCGAGTATCCAGTCGACGTCTTCCGATTGGCCCTGTATGATCCTCGTACAGATCCTTCGCCTGGCCCATGACGGGTCAAGGGTACGTTGTCGACTAGGAAGTGTCCCGCCGACACGGCCTGGTGTGGCACAGAAATCGTGTAACCCCCAAGGGAAGCGGACTGGACTGGACTGGGATTCAGCTCATGGACTAAATCATTAGTGCACTTGCAAGGGTTGAAAGGATGGGATTCCACCCCCAACTAGGCCGTACAGTAGCAGACTTTCGCCTATTGGTTGGTCTAGAATCCATCGTCGACTTCCAATGTAAAATGGAAATCTATTAACCCATGCTTTCTTTTCTTTTCTTCTCATTTACCTTAAACCTTTTTTCGTCTAGTTCCCCTCATTACCGTTTGATATATTGCTCATGCTCATGCTCATACGTAACCTCCCACGCCACTTTCTTGTTAATAATCAGTTCCTGGCTGCCAGCCCTGGAACTCTGTCCTTCCTCCGATATGTTATCCCTGTTACTGTTGCCGGAACCGTGAGCCGCCGTCTGGTTCGAGACCTGGTCTGGTCTCCAAGTGTGTGGTCGACTACGGGCTGCACTTTCAGTGGTCGATTTCAACACGGTATTTGCGGCCGCAGATGAGGTGAAGGCGGAGTGATTATTCCTCAACGACTGTAGTGCGTAGGCCTTGCTCGATCCCGACATGCTGATGTCGAAGGCGACTGGAAACCCCATACCCAGAGAGAATGATTTCAAAAAGTTCTTGAGGTTGGGGACGGTGGCCGAGATGAGTGACCAGGCGATCATGACCTGCTGGCAGAGGATAGTATTTGTGACGGCGAATTGCGGTTCCGCGTGTCCTGGATAAGATCCAGAATATTTGAGGTGAACGGCGGAGACGATGATGAGGGGGACGCGGAACGAGAATGCCATAATGACTTGACATTTGCGGATGAATGAGATGTTGACAGACCAAGTCATCTGCACGACGAGAAGCCAGATGAGGATCTCGGTCAAGATGTCAATGGCTGTGATGACGGCCCAACGTACATTCTAAAAAGTCATCTCTGGTTAGTGTGATGTCGTCCCCAGATAAAGACACAGTCTCTTCATTACCTGGTTTGGACACTGGTGGACGTTGTTGTCAGTCAACAAGGCACCGGCATGGCAGTTAATCAGCCATGCTAGACAAGAAACAAGACCCCAAACTCCTGAAAACGCCATGAGTCCAATGCAGAAGGGTTTACTCTTTCCAGGCTTGGATCCGATGATGCGTAGAATGAGGGCGAGGACAGAGCATTTAGCAAGGCTTAGCGATAATAGAGTGAGGATAGCGGCGGCGAGAGTGGACTGAAGATGGGTGTGTTAGTTGAAATGAGCTGTAAAAGAGTGATTGTGATATGGCAACGGGGAGGCTCACTTTGGAGGATATCGTCCATTGTTCTGACGTGGTGATGGAGTTGAACTTGCCAAGACCACTACTCAAACCAACAAAGACAACAGATGATTGACCTAGATGAAAGACCTTGAACAATGGTTAGTAAACATATAAAAGAACCCATAGCTCAAAGCCATCACCAAAATATGGCTTTTCTCTTTATTGTCTCTTACCATTGCTAGAGCAAACAGAATGTCATCAAAACCAAACATCTTGTACTTGATGTACGCCCTGGCCAAAGCCACAAGCACACTGTACAGCAACGACAAGATGGTCACGATCCACAACTGTCCGGCATGGTCGTTGAATGTAACAGGGGAGAATCGGTTCGAGCCGTCACTGTTGGTCGTGTCTGGGTCCATTGCAGAAGAAAAGGGACAGTACAGGGCCAAAAGGAGACAGACGTTCAAAAGTGGAAAAGAAGAAGAAGAAAAAAAACCAGAAGAAGAAGAGAAGAAGGGCTCAGATGGGGGGGAAAGTATTTGTCAAATCGTTGAAGAAGGAAAAGAAGGGGAGCAGAATACAAACGCTTGCCTTTACTTTTTCTTCCTTGCTTTTCTCTTTTTCTCTCTTTTCTTTTCTGTCTTAACCTTTCTGTTCTAACCCGATAACCAGGGACAGGCAATGTATGAACTATTAATCTTTCTGCATCTCAAACCCTTGCGTGCATTTCCTCTTCCCAGGGACATCCACGAGCACGCGCACGCAAGAGAGAGAGGCATGGAATCTGGCATCAAAGCTTTTCCCAAGGTCTTGGTTCATGTAGACTGCTTGCTTTTCTCCTTTGCCTAATTCCCCGGGGGACACTAAAAAAGAAACCAGCATTGATCGCAAAAGAGCCGTTATACCAAAGAGCGTAAACTTCCCGATGTGTGCGCGCTTTGCAGAAAAGAGAGACAGAGAGATTCAGGAATGCCGAGCTTTCTAAGCTAGCCCACCTGTCTCTCCTGATTTTTTCCTTTTTTTTTTCCTTGCCTCTTCCTTCTCGTACAGCTTTTTTTCACGAATGGACAGGATAGGATAGGTGCGAGACGCATCTCGTTCCAACGGGCCATACACCCCTGGTAGTTTTGTGCCTTTCCTTTTTTTGCTTTTTTCTCCATGTATGAGTCTTGCTTGTGCTGATTACAAGGATACCATACTAGCTCGCGACCCCTTGAAGAAATGAGGAGATGCGTGTGTGAGTGACTGTCTGTGTGTGTGTGTGTGCACCCACCATGTTGGTTGTTGGGAATGACGGGATCATGGGAATATGATGCTTGCACCACTATCGCGATGGAGGCGTTTCGCTTGGAGATATTGTACATGTTCCCCTGTTTCTGCAAAAGAACGATACCGAAATCTTCACAAGCTTTGGTGCCGTCAAACTCAAGATATCTTCATCGATGAGCGGAATCTCAACCATCATGGCTGAGACAGCTACACAAGTGCCCGCACTATTGGACGCCCACTCTCCGGACCGGACCGTGGTCCCCATCTTGGTCCAGGCGTAAGAATATTCGAATGGATGGTCGTATGTAGTGTAGAAAGGGGTGGGGGAGGGGATCGAGACCCCTGTTTGCCTCTTACTAAAGGGTTCCTCAGAGTTTGGACCAGGGGATGGATGATGAACACGCCATGTCCACCATACACAACGTCCACGCTGCCCGTTATTGGATGTTGTGTTGGATTGGATCGGACTTATTACCTACATATGTGAATCGTATAGCATCTCTTGTCCTCCCCCCACCCATGTTCTTTTGCACTCGCCGCACTCCTGCATCCCATTTACCGAACCAAAGCCTGCAGGTTTCAATCTCAATTTCATATTTTTTTTCTTCCTTTCCCAATATCTTATCTCCCTCTCAAAACTCTCTTGTGTCTCTTTACTTTTCTCCCATCTAACCTGGTCAAAAACTCTATACCTGTCAAAGAGAGGAACTGACCATCAAATCGCCCTACATGTCGGAGGAAAACGACAAGAGATCCCTCGATGTCAATGAAGCTCCCCTCGGTAGCGATGACAATGTCAGCGAGAAGAAGGGCACCGCGGCCGACCGCGCCGACATGTACCGTATGGGAAAGACACAGGAGATGACGGTTTGTAGCCATTGCCTATGATATTTTGATCCTCATGACAGTTGAGTTAATGCGACATGATGTAGAGAAACTTCCGATTCCTGTCCATCTTTGGCTTTTCCATGATCCTGATGGCGTCGTGGGAATTCTCTCTGAGGTAAGACAAACTGATACAAGCCTTGTGGTCGATCATTCAGCTAACGACGATCGTCACTCCCAGTGTCTCAACTATCGGTCTCGTCAACGGCGGTACTGCTGGTCTGATCTGGATGTTCTTCGTCTGTTGGATGGGTTTCCTCCTTGTCAACACCTCCATGGCTGAGATGGCCTCGATGTAAGTCCCGTTGTCTACGCCACCTCATTTAACGCGACCAGATCACTAACACAAAACTCTCCCAGGGCACCTACGACCGGAGGACAGTATCACTGGGTCTCGGAATTCGCACCTCCTCAGTACCAGAAGGTCATCAGCTACCTCATGGGATGGATGTGTGTTCTCGGTTGGCAGACATCGTGTGCCTCTTCGGCCTTCATTGCTGGCACCCAGATCCAGGGCCTTGTCGTTCTCAACTACCCAGAATATGTCCCCGAGCCATGGCACGGAACCCTTCTCACCATCGCCGTAGCTGCCTTCTCGGTCCTTTTCAACACCCTCCTCGCCAGAAAGTTGCCTCTCATCGAAGCTATTGTCCTGATCATCCACGTCTTCGCCTTCCTGGGTATCCTTGTCACTCTCTGGGTTCTGTCACCTAGAGCCGACGCCAAGGCCGTCTTCACTGAGTTCACCGACGGTGGTGGTTGGAACAGCCTGGGAGGCTCTACTCTTGTCGGTATCCTCGCTGGTGTCTTGCCCCTGCTCGGTGCCGATGCTGCTGTCCACATGTCCGAAGAGCTTCGCGATGCCAGCCGCACTCTCCCTCGTTCCATGATCTTGACCACCGTCTTCAACGGCGGTTTCGGATGGATCATGGTCATTACTTACTGCTTCTGCATTGGCAACCTCGAGGAGGTCATTTCTTCTCCCACCGGCCAGCCCTTCATGCAGGTGTTCTACAACTCAACCCAGTCGGCCAGCAGCGCCACCGCCATGGCTTCCTTCATCGTTGCCATGACCGTCTTCTCCAACCTGACCATGGTCGCCACGTCGTCGCGTCAGCTCTTTGCCTTCGCCCGTGACCACGCCGTTCCTTTCAGCCCTTGGTTCTCCAAGGTATCTGCAGGATGGGATGTCCCCATCAACGCCATTCTCACCACTTTCCTTATCTCCAGTCTCTTGTCTCTCATCAACATCGGTTCCGCCGTCGCATTGAACTCCATCACTTCCCTGGCCACGACGGCGCTTCTCTCTAGTTATATGGTCTCCATCGGCTGCATGATTTGGCGACGATGCACCAACAGCCCCCTCCTGCGATCCAAATTCAGCCTGGGTCGCTGGGGTCTCCCCATCAACATCGCCTCCGAGGCTTTCCTTGTTGTCATTTTCGTCCTGGCTTTCATGCCTGGTAACCCCAACCCCACAGCATCAGAGATGAACTGGAGTATCCTGATCTATGGCTCTGTAGCCCTTTTCTCCGTGGTGTACTACTTCCTCTATGGAACCCGCAACTACGAAGGCCCAGTCGCCTATGTCCGAAGACTCGAGCAGTAGAGGGCAGCGCAGCCAAGTGTTGCGTAGACGCAAGACGGGCCCCGAATTGAAGAATCTTAAGTCCAGGTAACCCCTGCACATTTATCTAATATAGTTGTTTGTATTAATCGCATATTGCTACCTAGTGTTGGTTGCAATGTGACACGGCCTCAATGCTGCTGTGCTCGTATCCCAACCCCGACACCAGCATTCAGCCCCCAAAACGTATATACGGTTGTTTGTTAGCTAGACACGGATGAATAAACAACTTCTCATGTCTGTCGCACTTTAACTCTCGGCGTAATCATCCATAGTGGAGAGCAATGAATCCTTCGAGTGATGACTAATAAGTCGCTTCCTCTTCCGTAGTCCCCCGATCTAGGTATAAAAGGGGTTCTCTCTGCTTGTTGCTTACCTTTTCTCGCATCTTGAAAAACCCTCAACCTGACATACTGTGAACAAAATGGCAGGTCTGATTAGAGTCGGCATATTCATTACTGTCCTCCTGGCGGTCCTCTTCCAGGTCTTCCTCAAGGATGCAATATGGTTTGGTCTGGGCATCGGCAGGGTTCCTCAACCTCTGACCGACTTTCCATACAAGTGTCGAAAAATCGTCGATCCAAGAATGCAGGCTTGTGAGGATATGTGGTTGTCTGAATCTACAAGACAATTGTTTCTGGCTTGCTCTGATTCTGTAGCAAGATCCCACTGGATGCCAAAGTGAGTGGTAGGTAGCCCACAAGCTGAGAGCGAGAAGGCTAACAAGCCATAGTGTTGCGAAGCTGAACGTCTCGGCTCGATCTCAAAAAGATGCCATCGTCGCTTTGAATATTGATAACCCAGTTGGTGAGGGTTTTGAAGCCCACATTCTCAAAACACCAGGATACACTGGCACAGCAAACGATGGACTTCTCCAGCTAGTAGGCTTCACCGGCGTCGACAACCCTGAGACTGGTCTTGTTGAATTACTCATCATCAACAACCGTCCTTCTCTGGACTCGAACGGTGAATTAGCTGATCAGACTGTCACTGGAGCAAATCAGACGGTCGACCTTTTCGAAACGGGTCCAGATGCCAAGGAGATGAAGTATGTTCGGTCATATGTCCATGAGAACATTGCCACCCCAAACCGTGTCGCTGCGGTCGATAGTAAAACTTTTTACTTGGCCAATGATCACGGCGCTCACAAAACAGGCTTGGTATGTCTATCCTTCCTCTGGCTTATGAGTGATGCTTACATGTCAGCGTCACCACCTTTCTCCTTTCACTTCCAGTGGTGATGTGGTTCTCTGCACCAACTCGGATTGCCATCAGGTGGCCAAAGGGTTCGCCTTTCCCAATGGTCTCGCCCGTGACAAGTCTGGTTTGGTTTATGTCCCCGACTCTCTTACCGGGACGGTGACTATTTACCAGCCTAACAACAACACACTCTCCAAGATCGACGAGGTCAAACTGGGCTACAGCATTGATAAATTCTCGATCGACAAGAACGGTGACGTTTTTGTCGCGGCATTCCCAGTCGGATTTGCTATCTTTGACGCCTATAAAGATCCTTGGGGAGCTCGTCCCCCATCTGCTGCTTTCAGAATCAAGAAGACCGAGGAGGGATATGTGGTGGACAAGGTGATCGAGGATGGAGAGGGCAGTGTATTGCCTGCTAGTACAACGGTTGTACACGATGCCAAGACTGGGCGATTATTTTTCAGCAGTAAGTCTTCTTGAATTTCAGTAGGTGAAGATCTGCTAATGATGTAGGTGTTATCTCACCCTGGATTGCTGTTTGTGAGCCAGCTGAGTAGGAGGGGTGTTGTTGAAGATATATCAATGGTGAAAATGATGCGATACTCATCTATTACGCTAAGCGTATATAGGAAGTTTAAAGCTCATTACTCAAATGAGAAATGAATGAGACTCTAGACCTATTCGGTTGGAAGAATGATTCTGACAAAAAGATCAACTTGAAAATCCCATGGGTCATTACCTCTCGACTACAATTATTGAAAATTAAAAAGCCATCACTACATGAAATCATGATCAAGGAAGACCGCTCTTCATTGCTATCTACAGAGTTTCTATGTCGATTGCCCGAATTATATACATAAGCCCTCTATATAAGAGGGAGGAGAAAATAACAGTTCCATCGTGCCCCAGATGAAGCGCAGCATACTAGAGCATAAGATACCCAGCCCATGGGCTCAGATGGGTGTCAATCTACAACTTTGAGGCATTTCTGGGTAGTGCTTTTTGGAGTATTCTTGCCAACAATTGGCAGCCCATGGATACCTAAAGACGTGGGTTACCTGTGACACCCAAAAAGGCCCAAAGAGCAATATTTTATGCTCTACAGCCCACACTACCACTCAGATGTCATCCTCGAGAGGACTCAATCCCTGTGCCGTGCCAATCTTGCTCTCAAACCAGTCCCTAAGTCTACCGACTCTCTCCCTATCCGCCATCCAAGGGTTGAAAGCCGCAGCATTGGTGTTGTTGTTCTCGTCAAGCTTTCCCCAGGGGAACCCTTCAGGCAGAGGGACGTCCTGTCTCACGGACCAACCCTGCTGCTCCTGCCACTCACGGCTCAGCAGGAAGTTATGCAACAACTTGGCGCCCTCGGGGTGAGGAGCATCCTTGAGGATGGCGCCGGTCTGAGCCCAGGAGACAAAGGGGCCGCGTGTTGGGAACGAGATGTTGAGCCCTCGGGGGGCAGCATATCCGATAGCTCCCGTGAAACTCACAGCGTCGGTGGTGTTTGTGGTGTTGAGCAGCGTGATGGGAGTCTGAGTACCGCGAACCCAGTGGGGGTTCTGAGCGAGAAGAGCATCGAACCAAGCAGTGCCGTAACGTTGAAGACTGTGCAGGTTAGCTACATAATTTCTTTCAGCATTGAACCAATTGCAATTCCTTACATGAGGTCAAAGGCCCAAAGGACAGCATCGTCATCGTTGGGGTAGGTCAAAACAAGCTTATCCTTCAGCTCGGGATTCAGGAAGTCCTCCCACTCGGTGATGGACACGTCAGGCAACTTGTCAGTGTTCCACACAGTCTGCCAATAGAAGATGAGGACGCCGTAGTATGCGGCGCCAACCGAATCCTTGTAAGCAGGGTAGATCTGGTCGAATCCTGCAGGGGCATAATTCAGAAGGGAACCCTCGCTAGCCCAACGAGGGTAATCCTGAACGGTCTGAAGAATGATGGAGTCGACGTAGACATTGTTGTTGCTGAGCTGCTGATCAAGAGCTGCGTCGTGGTACTTGGACAGGTCGACGGTGACATTGAGTGTGATTCCGGGGAATCGATCCTCAAAGGCTTGCTTGAGAGCATCTTGCTGGTTGGGCTCATCACCGCCGTGCCAGAGCGTGACCACACCACCCTCCTTCAGCGCAGCTTGATGAATCTCATCGAGGGATCGAGTCTCGATCTCGGGGCTAGAGTCGAATGCGAAAAGAGCGTCAGCAAGGACTTGGGTGCTCAGCTGAAGAGCTAGCAGGATATTGAGGGAAGAATGCATCTTGGAAGGGTTGGTTGAGGTTGTATTGAACGATAAGGTTGAAGGTTTAGGGGGACTCTGGTTATTTACACGATTCACATACCCATTCTGTACATGACTCGTTGGAGAAGATTATGGAATATGCTGAACTCCACACGTCAAGATCTCGGTCTCCCACATCATGCCAAGTGCCTGTCGTTTCGATGAGGGAGATTGATTGATAATTCCTGTTATGGGGCAAGCCACTATGGATGAGACGCGTCGGATTGCGTAGGTGGTTTGCACAAGGTTAAAAAGGTTATTGTCTTAGTCTAGTCTAGTAGAAGTTAAGAACACGAAAATGAGACGACTCATGTGGGCATTCGCAGTTACTATGAGGGTATGAGGCTGCCTCGGTATTGTATTCGGCGGGGCCGATGGCAGTTGGCTGGCAGCCTGTTGACTAAAGGATTGCTAAATTCGGATAATAGATGCAGATACGACGGAGCATTCAGCATGGAAGACATGGATAATCCCAATCTAACAAGCATCCACTTTCTCAACTGCCGGCCATCATGGCATCATCTCGCGCGCGGTTCGGTTTTGGAAGAGGGATGGATGGATGGATTATCAAGCAGGATGGTGGAGACCAGGTTCACGACACAGCCACATATAATGAAGTCATATTGAAAGCATGAAAAAGAATGATAAGCTTGATAAACTATGCAACTGTTTGCAGATGTATAAAAAAAAAAAAAGGATAGATGGATGAAATGTTACTAGATTGACCTGATACGAAGCTCATGCCATGCATGACCTGCAAAACTATCAATAACCACCCCCGTGAAACAATGGTCATTAAAATTCTAGATATTGGTAGACCTCACAGAGCAGATTATTTCGCTTTCCTGTAGGAACTAGCGTCATATTCGGAACACGTTCCGAGCAGGGGCTTGCGCGGCTCAATGCTTTGTCACGATTTGCTATGCTGTGGCTGAGACAAAACCTTGGGGCCATTTTAGGTAAATGAATTTACGACAGTTGTCGAGATTCAGCTTGAAGTGCGATACCACAGGTAAATTCGAGGGGGTTTGGTGTTATTTATGTTGGCACAAGTGAAGACTCTACCGACACTTTTGTTAGCCCATTCCCTGAAAGATGTACATGCAGCAAGCACTCGTCCGGGGATGAGTTAGTAGTTATGTTATATACGACTGACGAGATCTACGGGTCGACTTGTTCGGCTTAACCTGTCGCCCGTAATTTGGTGGTCGTTGTCGGATCAAAGACAATATGTTGTCAGCCAGGTCGATTTCAAACAGAGACTTTCAGAACGGAAAACAAGAAAAAAAGAAGAGTAAGACGTGGTATCTTAGGAATGTAAGGCGTCATAACAGTATCAATTTGATAATGATTCCAACTAGTAGCCCGAATCCTTTTGTTAAAGTTGCCATGTGGAGGAATTTAGCCAAATGCCGGACTCTGTGCAATATATATATATATATATATATATACATGAGCGCTATGCATATACAATACTTGTCCATTGGATTCAAGGTATGAACCCCGATTAATAAACACATCGTCCGCCTACCAATATCAAATATTCTTATAGCTATAAATATCTGTACGCCGATATATCAGTCTAGACATGACCCCGATCTCATGTTTTGATTGGCAGCATTACCATCAAGACGGTACCAAGACAATAGGCTATAGCACACCATTTCTAGTGTTAAGGGCCATTTCCGAGAAGAATCGTCAGTATCAGCCTAAGTACAGTGAAACTTTAAATTCGAGGATCAAACCACCAAGCTATCAACATCATCCTCTCTGTAAAATATAAAATGATACACCAAAGGCTTCTGGCTTGCACGAAACTTCACCCACCA
Source organism: Fusarium dimerum (assembly GCA_013623525.1). Taxonomy (NCBI): domain Eukaryota; kingdom Fungi; phylum Ascomycota; class Sordariomycetes; order Hypocreales; family Nectriaceae; genus Fusarium; species Fusarium dimerum. Next base: position 49,544 of record JABGLY010000215.1, on the reverse strand, counting down.
CGATACTCTTCACGTGATGCCCCAAAACCACTAATGTAATCACTGTAACCGTTTCATCCACGCTAGCTTGATCCAGCAGCCGCCTAAGGACCCCTATTCCATTCTCATTTCCATCTCGTCTCGCTGTCGCGCATTTCGGTCGCATTCACTCTTTCGCGGCGCAACGCAAAATGCCGTCGCTTGTTCTTTCGCCATTCGTCGCTCACTTGACCACCCATTTTGTTATCTCACCGCAACGCCAACATGCGACGCCTTGGCACCGTCCTCTCGTTATCGGTGGTCCTGCCTCACGCGACAGCCAAATCAAGCAGCGATAGTGGGACAGTCTGGGCCACACCTCACCAGAGTTATTCTTCTTCCATTGGTGTACTGGGATGCAAGGTACACGACCTTTGGCGTCTCACTCCCTCGACATACAACTGACAGCTTTAGGTCGACACAAATCGCATCGCATACTGGCCCAATTCCGTCGACTGCACCAACATCTGCGTCTCCCTCACCTATCAAGACCGATCCGTCCACCTCCTCCGAGTCGATCAATCCGAAGGCGCATACGACGTTAGTTACGACGCGTGGAATTATCTATATACCGGCCACTCCGCTACCGATAAACCAACAGCTGGCGGTCCTGTCGAGATGCAGTTCGAGAATGTGGCGGCTTCGAAATGCAAAAGCCTCATACACACAAAGGGAAATAAGTTACCCCTCAGTGCGGCAAACAGCATGAACTTCCTGGCCAGTTGTCTAGACCAGAACGACACGTGGGTTGGGGATAACTACGTGTTGTATAATATCCTCGATCCGATATGTACGATCGGTCACGATGAGAGATGCGAGCTGGATTATCCTGCGGCGAATCAACCCAAGTGTCCCAGCACATTGGGTCAACCTGATCCGCTGAAGGGTGAGGAGGTGTATAATATAAAGTATCCAACAGGCGAGAAAGTAAAAGCTTCAGACGGGCAGCCGGTAGATGACGGTGCGGTGAGGTTAGGAATGAGTATATATACGGTTGGATTGATGGCTCTTTCGTCGACCGTTTCTTTCATTTTCTGAGAGTGTGTCTTGTATCAGCGATACTCGACAGGATTGCAGGAGTTTTTTTTTTATTTTTTTATCATGTCTGATACCCAGCATTTCATTCTTTGTACATAATACTAGATATTGTGAGCCGACAATATTCATTTTGTATATACCTCGACATACAATTTCAGTTTAACCCAAACCATCCCACTATCGTACAGCATCGCTCCAGTATGTGTTTTATTTCAAGTTAAGAGTATCCTTGACCTTGTCCATGACACTCCCGCCCTGCTTGTTCTCAGTGGACTGAGGCTGCTGGTCACTACTTTCGGGTGCCGTCATGGAATGGGAACCTTGGACCTGCAGGCTGTTAGTTATTGTCCTGATGCTATTGCTGAAATACAGACCCTCTGTTCCTCCTTCTCGGCATTTTCAATTATGTCGTGGGCACCATCGGCCGCCGTGTCAGTGAGACCGGTATGTTCCTTAGGCATGGTCGCGTTGTTCTTGTAAATGCGAATGTGGTTTTGATTTTTGTATGAGTATGAATAAGACAATATCTCAGCAAATCTCCTCTCCTCCAAGAGCGCATCATCTCCCTCTTATGCCCTTTCTCACCCCCAGAACCCCTCATCACAATGCTGCTGCTCTCGTGATGAGATGATGCTTCTCAACGTCATGTCACGAGCGACTTCGCGGGGAACAAAGGGGAAGTAATCAATAGCACAGCTTCGTCCGTCACCACTACAGGAAAGAGTTCAAAGGGTCTTGCATCATTCTGCAGTAAGTTGGTGAGAGGGAGACGACATTCACGACACCCTTTTCGATGTGTGAAGAATGTGTAACCTAACCTTAGTTGCGGATATCGGTATTGGTTGGAAGAGTCCGACGTGGAATTGAATGGTTGGAAGAACTGATGGTGAGGGGGGGGACTAGGGTAGTGTTGATGGTAGCTTGAGAGCTATCGTGATTCGTAGGTTTTTAACCTTGCGTGGATTGGATGGATCGAGACTTGAGGAAGTTGATCTGCGTAGGTTATTAGTATGGATGGCAAACCTGGATAAATTGTTTATGGAGTGGCTTCTAAGTTGTTTATAAATATAATAGGATAAGTCGTATCATGGTTACTGGTTTATCAACTATCAGTTGGAAACAAGAGTATTTTCCCTAGTTCTGCTATGCAGTACTTATCGTTGGTTAATACTTTGACTTGCGGAAATCAGTATGAGGGCTGAGTTCAGCGTCGGAAAGATTCGAGTGTTTTTTCTTTCCCTAAATAAACCAAGTGTATGAAAGAAGCAAACACAGCTATATACTATCAAGTAGGGTAAATGAGTCGAGGTGTTTTATTGTAAATTATCATGGATAGGGCTGATGTTATCGGGCTTATCGATAATGATCATTCTTATCTTATCACAACTTTACCGCCAGGTTGCCATTGGTCTTGGCACTGCAGGGGTACTGGAAACACACTCCGGAGCATCAGCAAACATCAACTCTCTCACACTCTCTTCAACTGGCCATGAATGCATTCCAATCACCGCATCACAGAATCTTCTTGATTCTTCAACCATATCCCGAGTGAAGCACAGTCTTTGCAACGATTTCCACAATCACCAAGTCCATGCAATTCTCATCTTTACGCCCTCACAAACTCGGATACCTCGCCAAGCTCCAAACCCATAATCAAACGGTGCCGAATTATCCGCCCTCTTGGCTCAAACCACCAAGAACAAAACAATCAAATAAACACTTTCTTCTCTCTCTCTCAAATGATCTTGGCCAAGTGGAGAAAGATGACGTGGTAAACAGAAAAATCGAGGCTGTGCACATGCAGCGGAAATCGTCCCTTTTTTTCTTTCTCCTCCCTTTTCAACACATCTTTCAAAACCCTTTTTCCTCATCCCCATCACCAACCACCAACATTCCGAAAAGTATCTGTTACGCGATCTCTCGTGTGAAGGGGGGATTGGCCTGTTCGAAAGAGAAGAAAAAAACAAGGACCTTTTCTAGAGCTAGTCTAGTCTGATTCTTTGACCCGCACCCCCCCTCCTCATCCCCTTGTCCAAGGGTCCTGTCAAACATCAGGGAGAGTTAGCAAGTAGCAGTAAGAAGAATGGTTGTGCAGGGTGGTGATGTGACGACATACAACGACAAGTATGTCGTCCACTACGACTTTGCAGGTCTAGGTATGTTTCGTTGTAACCTCATCGAGTTATATGTGTCGGATACTCACAAGGGTTAGATCGGGATGTCGCCATTCAAGAGTTCAAGACTCTCCTTGAAGATCTTGACCAAGCTGGACTAGACGTCGAGGTACGACCAGGATATGAACAAACCCTTCTTATCTTTGTCAAAGCCCCTCATGACCTCCTCGGAAACACCGTCTACAAGTCAAGGTACTCCCCTCCTTCACTCCTCACCCTCGTCTCATCCATGGCTAACACCTTCCAGAGTAAAAGACTGGCTCTACGGCATCACACCAAGTCACCCTGGCGGTGATAAAAACACAATCGTCAAGGGCGCCTATGAAGCAGAGGATCTCCTCTCCGTCTACCATCTCGTCAACTGGCCCAAGGAGATTGGTGGTGCTGGCATCACACCCGGTCTTGGGAAATGGGAGAATGTCAAGTCCATTTTCCCCCTCCACAATAAACGTGCGAACCAGGCTCTGTTGAGGCACTTGAGTCGAAGAGTGTTCCTCACTGGTGAGGATCTAGACTCTATTCGTGACCTTCACGGATCAAAGGTATTATCTCCCTGTTCCATATCTCTCAATATCATTACTGACATCTTAGGTCGCCTTCTACTTTGCCTTCATCCAAGCCTACCTCATGTTCCTAACCTTCCCCGCCATCACTGGTATAATCGCATGGCTCTGGCTCCCAAGCTATTCCCTCGGCTATGGCATTATCACCAGCATCTGGTGCACCGTCTTCCTCGAATACTGGAAAATCCAAGAAGTCGACCTCAGTCTTCGATGGAACGTCAAGGGCATCACAAGCGTCAAAGTCAACCGCCCTCAGTTTCGATATGATAAGGTGTTCACAGATGCTGGCGGTCGAAAGCATTACTACTTCCCACGGTGGAAGCAGATTTCTCTTCAACTCTTACAGATCCCCTTTCTTTTGTTCGCTTTTATGGCACTTGGTACCACGATTGTTCTAGTCTTTGCTATTGAAATTCTCATCTCGGAGACGTATGCTGGCCCATACAAGAACTATCTGGTAAGAATCCTCAGCAAAATTTATCACTCTACCCACTAACAAACCCAGGAATACTTTCCTACTATTCTACTTGCCGTCTCGCTTCCCTATGTTACCTCCGCCCTCGAAGATGCAGCATCATGGATGACTGAACTTGAAAACCACCGCACAGCCGACCACCACGAAATGTCCCTCACCCAAAAGATCTTTGTTCTCAACATGTGCACCAACTACCTCCCCATCTTTCTTACCGCATTCGTCTACATCCCATTCGGCGCCGATGTAGTTCCCCGACTCGAAAACCTCCTTCAGAAAGGCATGGGAGCTATTGGCCGCAAGTTTGTCCACCAGCCCTTCCATCTCGACTCGGATAGACTGCAGAATGAAGTCATTGCTCTGACAGTCACGGGGCAAATCTCAAGTTTCTTTGAAGAGAATATCCTGCCGATGCTCAAGCACAAAATGTCGGATTGGTACCGCGACTACCGCCGTAGCCAGTCCAAGGGCGACATGCTACTGACCATCTATCACGACTCTCCTGAAGAAGCCGAGTTCCTGGCCCGTTGCCGCAACGAGTCCACTCTACCACCATACAACGTCCAGGAAGATATTTCCGAAATCGTCCTTCAGTTCGGCTACCTCGCCCTGTTCTCTCCCGTCTGGCCCATCATCTCTATTGGCTTCCTCATCAACAACTGGGTCGAACTGCGCTCCGACTTTGCCAAGATCTCTCTCGAACACCAGCGTCCCGCCCCCGTCCGTTCAGAAGGCATCGGACCCTGGATTCACTCCCTCGACGCCCTTACTTGGCTCGGCAGCATCTCCACCGCCGCTACCGTCCATCTATTCAGCAGAGACACTTTCGGCACCGGCCTCGGCGGCTGGGTAGCCCTCCCCACCACAGTATTCATCAGCGAACACGTCTTTCTCGTCTTCCGTGCCATCGTCCGCTTCACCCTCCGGCAAGCCGGCTCAGAACGTATCCGTGAAGATAACAACATCCGATACGCCAACCGTGTCAAGTATCTCGAGGAGATTGAGGCCAACAAGCAGGCTGGACTGGGTGTTGATGAAGCTCAGCGGGAGAGGAGACGGTCCATCCTCGCTAGTGGAAATGATGTGTTTTGGACAAAGCAGATTGATGCTGGAGCAAGTGAGGCATTTGGCGTTGATTTGATCAAGCAGATCAAGAGAAACGAAGAGTCTCAGAGTTCGGAGCCAAAGATCGATTAGACAGTTTCCTTTCTTGATTATGTCTTTATCACAGATCCATATTGGATGTCACTACAGATTTCTCATGTATACTAGATTCAGAGCAGCTCGCTCTATGAAATTGAATATTATTGTAATCACTGAATGATTAACATCTCAATGACGGCAGATTTGGTGACTTTATATAATCCTAAACCCATAGGAATTTTCAGTCTCAGTAAGTCTGCAAAATTGGCCGTCTTATCATCAAGAACCGAGTGGCTTATCCATAAACTCTTTGACCTCGTCTTTGTACTCCTCCCTCCAGCGACTCAATGGCTGTCGCCCATTTATAGCATCTCCAGCACTCCACAGCATCCTCTTTCTATCCATCTCCTCCGTCACATCGTTATCCGGACACAAGACATAGAAGACACCCTTACTTATCTTATCCTCGAGGAAGTCCGCAACTTGTTCCGCCGTCCACGCTCCGTCTGGCTTATTCTTCTGACCAGCGCCCGTCATGCCAGTAAAGGTCCATCCAGGGACAAGCAGGTGGACTTTCACAGAGGTGTTTCGAAGGTCAAAGGAAAGATGCTCGGCAGCGGATTTCAGAGCAGCTTTGCTGGCGTTGTAGGCGGGGTTGCCGGGAGGGTTGGTGATGCCCTGCTTGGAGCCGGTGATGACGACGGTTGCCTCGGATTGAGATTTGAGGAGGGGAAGCAGAGTAGTTATGCCGTTGATGACACCGAAAAAGTTGACATCAAAGATGGAACGGAAGACTTCGGGGTCTTGCCAGTTGGAAGGCTGCATAACACCAGCATTAAGGAAGAGGAAATCAATGCGGCCTGTCCTGTTAGTGTGGGTTTCATCCAAGGGTGAGATGGAAATATACCTTGAAGCTTCTCGACGGCATATTGCTTGAGACTCTCCCACTCCTCTTTCTTGGAGACATCGACCTTGAAAGTCAACAAACCTGACTCAACTTCTTTCTGTACGCTTTCCAACTTCGTCGCGTCGTTATCAGCGATCAGAACCGTCATGCCCCGCTCAAGACACTTCTTCGCGACGGCCAGTCCAATACCAGAAGCTCCACCGGTGATGACGGCGGTCTTGCCGGAGCTAAATGGAGTTGAGGACATTTTGGTGATGTTTCGTGCGATCTAGTCAGTTGTTGTATGTGATGTTGAGGTTCAAGGACAATGATGGGAGGACGGTCATGATGATATATGATGTAGCCAGAGTGAGGCTAACCATCCACGGGATTCCATCTTTGTAAGCAATATTTCCGGTAATACCCACAGGTGGACGACATTCTTACTTGATATGTGTGGACTATGGGGACTATGGGGAAAATGCCGAGAATGATGCCGATCAGTCATCATCTACAACGCCACAAGCTCGAACCTATTCAGATTATTTCCAACTACACAGCTTCCGCTATCGATATGCGATAAAACAGACGAGATCATTCTCGTTAAAAGTGCAGAAATGTCACGGTTGTACAGGATCTTGGTTGGTGCATACTCGACCAATCAAGGGAATATCAAAAATGCAGGCGCAATCATGAGCCTATGGGCGTCTTCAAAGCGATGCATGATTCCTTTCAGCTCGACTCTGCCACATTGGCAGCCTGATTTTTTCAGTCTGTATTAAAACGCAAGACCCCCTTATCCGAGAGCCATCTGCCCATCTTTCTTGCAACCTGTCTATCACTGGCTTTACAGCATACGTCTGGACCAGTCAAGAGATTGAACTACCACCCGGATTTCAGCGTTACTTGCTTGAAAATTCTGCAAGATGCAGCAAAATGAGAAAGCGCCCGTTTCGAAAGAGAGGCTGTTCATGGTTCCATACGCCCGCAATCCCCATCATGTCGACAGGCCAGAGATTACCGAATGGCTAGACTTGCAGCGCAAATACGACCGATGGCCTGTCGCCCTTCTTGGCGTCGGTGGGATTGGGTATGTATTTCCATTCCCGTAGGCAAAATTCTCGACTAACGGCTAGAAGCAAGTCAGAGACAGCTGTGGAATTCGTTCATAAGATACGCGAGACAGAGCCCCAGACGCATATCCTTTGGGTCGATGCTACATCTACATTTTCGTGCGTGGTCGACTTTAGATCTGTTGCTGAGGCGTTACACATTCCATTACGAAAACGCTCTATTCCCGATCTCTTCGACCAAGTCTACGACTGGCTACAAACGGGACAAGCAGGCTCGTGGTTGATGGTGCTGGATAATGCTTTCGCCTCCAGTGATATTGGAACCGACGATAGCAGCCAGAAAGCCTACACGATCGGGTCGTTTCTTACCCGTTGCCGAAAGGGCAACTTCCTAGTCACGTCAAGGAATCGAGGAGCTACGTTGGATTATATTGGGTTCAGTCCAACCTATTCTGTAAGAACTTTGAGCGACGCACAAGGGCTTCAGCTTCTTCAGATACTGGTTGACGGAAATTATGATGAAGATTCGGCTCTTGACCTCGTCCAAACACTAGGCAATATCCCTCTGGCCATTGCGCAGGCAGCTCGGTACTTGAACCGTTCCGCACCGTTCCTTTCGATGGAATCCTACCTACAAGAAATCAAATCGAGAGGTGAAGAAACGGAAAATTTTGATGCGGATGGCAACCAACAGCCAATGGAAAACTCAGATCAGGGAATGGCAGCCATGCCGGTCATTCTCGACAAGTTGTCCCACACTAGGCCGTCAGCAGTGAGACTTCTTCTCCTGGCTTGCTTCTTCAAACCTGATTGCACGATTCCTGGGCGAATTTTGAAAGACTTGTGCTTTCATCCTGATATAACGGACCCTGAAAACCAAGGTGCAATACCTGAGGAGGATCCTGAAGAGGAATTCGAATACGGTGTTCAGTTTCTGTGCAGAAACTCCCTCATGCAAGCAGTAAAAGACACAGGCAACTATATCATAAAGCGACGGGTTCATGACGCAGCTCATAATGTGCCCCTTGTTCTAGTGTCTAGCTCTAAGACATACCACACGAGAACTATAAGGCGACTGATACTACAGAAAATGCATACACACTTTGGTCTATTCAGGGATCGCTCAACCCTCGAACTACTGTTCCCTCATGTCGAACATATGCTGAACTCGAAGCCATCGTTCAACTATCCATACATATGGATTGGGCTAGCAAGTGCTCTTGGACGTTACCTCAAAGCCATGGGAAACCTGAAAAGGTCCATTACATATTACGAGATGTCTGTGCAGCTTTGCACCCATTTTCTGGGGAACGAAGACAAGAGAACTCTAGACAATATGCTTGAGCTTGCTACCGCATATGAGATGGATAATCAACTCACGAAAGCCGAGTTGTTGCTGTTGAAAGTGGTCAAGAAAAGGGCTTTGAAGCTAGGAAAGGAGCATGGGGATACATTAAAAAGCACTGCTCGTCTGGTGGAAATCTACATACGCCAAGGCCAGATGAAAAAGACAGCGAGCATAGGAGTCTGCGGGATAGAACTGGATTGGGGAGCTCTGAGACCCATTGGTTTCGAACCGTGGCATCCACTACAGGATCCAGGCCTCTCATCCCATCTAGAAAGAGCGGCAGAGCTACATGAAGCAAAAGTTGAACCAGGCTCAACAGATTTGGACAAAGATGATCCAGCAATACTGGCAGCTATCGTCCAGCTAGCATCTCAGTACCGCTCTGAAAGTCGATGGGAGAAAGCTGAGAATCTGCTGGTGCATGTGGTGGAAAGGATGACTAACGTGATAGGATGGGATCACCCAACCACATTGGAGACTGCGGAGGCGTTGGCATCGTTGTATAGTGATCAGCACCGCTGGTCAATTTCCGGGGCGCTGCAAATGAGGGTGGTGGTCACTAACACGAGAACACAAGGGCAATACCATGAAGTTACACTAAAGAGCATGGAGAAAATGGCAGCTATATACGCCGCGCAAGGCCGTTGGTATGCATCGGAAAAAATGCTCATGGACGTGATGGAGGCTCGGGAATCGACTAGGGGAAGCGAAGACATCCTTACAGTAGGAAGCATGGAGAGGCTAGCATATGCCAGGAAAGAGCTCGGGCAATCAGCAATGGCTATAGATCTACTGAGCAAGTGCTTCAACATCCACCAGCGCCTCCGTGGCACAGATCATCCTGACACACTACGGCTTTCCGAAACACTAGAGTCATGGAAGAGAGGATTAGAAGATTCGTCCCAAGAACGAGCGGAAGCATCTACAGTAGCTACGTCGGGAACTACGCCTTCTCTATTTTCGGATGGACACAAGGTTTCGACAAGCCTTTCTCTGCCAGTCGACGTCTTTGAGAACAGCGGAACATCTAGGGAGCATCCCAATGTGTTCCTCAACTACAGAAAACCTGAACCAGGCAATAACTGCGATGAGACGAACAACGATACGGAGTCCATCGTGTCCATTCCCGACGACATTGCCTCTCTGGCTGGTTCCAATTCGGAAACTACAAGTTTTCGATACGCTGCTGTAGCTTATCTCGTGCAAATGTTTACACGCGAATCAAGTCTGAAAGATCTCTACCAACAGGCGAGCCAGAAAATGAGCGAGGCCAAGTTCGTGGATAATCACAGGCGTCTGCTTAAGATGTATTTTCTCGAACTACAAACGGAGGGTCACACAGCTTCACAGAAGGCGGCTATCGAATTCCTTCGCCGACGACACAACCGACAGCAAATTTCGAAGGGTATCTACGATATTATCATGCCATCGGATCAAAGTCTTGAGCAACAGATCAACACGATGCTCGAGCAGCAGAATGACACTATGCTGATGCTGAATAGATTTCTGGCTAGTAAGGACATGATGGAGACGCGAACAGATCCCGAAGTTCCTTTACATGGCGATGTCATCGAACCAACAAGCGATGAAGAAGAAGAAGAAGATGACGACCACGAAGACAATGGGAAGGACATGTTCAACGATATGGCGTCATTGTCTAGCTTGGAGGCAACGACGGAATTCTTTATCTCAGGAAGACCTTTTCGTGTCTACCATGACAGCCTACGAAGCTTCCTGAAACTACCAAAGATAGACCGATCTTTAGAACAACATGGTACAAACTCCGAAGACAAGGAGGCGCTGCCAGAGATAACGAATGGAGATCCGACCGAGATAAAGGAGACCATACGTTCTCAAGTTACAACATCTTCGATCCTCGAAGAGCCTGTTGACGAGAAATGTATCAACAAACTCTGGACCAACGACATGACAAGCTTTAAAATAGCTCGGTCGTCTTTATGGCTTCGATACAGAAACAGATTCTATCCCCCACCTCCAGGACACAAGCGTGTTCCATATGTCTGTGTAAGTGGCCCATGTCTGTCCATCACACCATACTCATCAACTGATTACTTAGGGATGTGGAAATGTCTACTATTTTGACATCAAGGAGCTTTCACCTGGTGGTATTGAAAGAATTCGTCAACGAGTCATACGGAGCGCACGAAATGCCAGGACCAGAGCAGTGTCTAGGTCTGAAGTACAAAACTTGACGGATTCACCTGATCAACCGAGACAGCCGCCACCAGCGTATACAAGAGACTCGTCTCGGCAGAGTGCTACAAACACAAGTTCAGGAAGTCCGTGTTTCTCACAGGATAGCCTGCATTCAGCATCAGGAAGTCCAAATGAAAGTTCACAAAGCACGGCTACGGATATGAACCCGGCATCAGACCCAAACTCTCGCCTAGACCCTCAATATCTTCTTGTTTGTGTGAACACAAAACGGTTCTCCGAGTTGGTCCAGGTTCAGGTGCCAGCCTACGGTAACGATGAGCATCTATTCAGAGAGATTGCTATCGAGTATGAGCGGATTCGGTCCCTGAATGACTGGAGGCTGTCACTGATTGTACCCCAAAAATTGTACAACATCTTCACCTCTTTCACTCTTCCGAGTTGGCTGCGCTGGTTACATTCCATCACGAGACCACTTACAGTGGCAGCCCAGTTAAGTCTTCATAAGGTTTCTTCTGCGGACTTTGTTGAGGTATCCCTGCCTCTTTGAAATTGCGAAAATCACACCGCTAACCTATGCATCAGTTTCAACTATTCCCATACGGTGAGAAATGCCGTCCTGATTGGTTTGAACTCGGCCAGCTGCCCCCGGAGCTTGAAGTGACAGAAGGACGGTACATGTACACGCCTTTCCCTAGTAAGGAGGGCGTCATGCATAGATTCAGCATACACGAACTCATCCAGCCTGGGCCGCATCTAGACGATTTCTGGGCTAGGAAATTTCCCAAGAGGCAGCGAGAGAGGCTGGTTCGTAAAGCTGGTCCTGATGGTCAGCATGTTTTGGGGTGGGGGATACGTATAAACGAGGAGTTGAACTTGGACTGCGTGATCGCGATCCTCATCATTTATATAGTAGTCACGGTCATTTCTGTTATTATCTATGCGAAGATAAGCAAGGATGGTTCGGCGGCTTTCGGGTTAGGTTCGTTTATAGCTGCTGGGTTTGCCATCGTGACTGCGACTCAGTATTTTGTGTGGAGGGATGAGGTTTTTGGGTTTTTCAAATGATGGAAGGATATGATACTACCCATTATCATAATTATCTGTCGATATCCTGATACAGATATTGCAAGAAATTGTCGACGATGAGGCGGCATCCGCACCAGTCGCATTTTTTTTCACCCGTGCCAGGTTTGGCGATGGTTCAGAATACTAACCGATGACCGGTAATTCAAGGAACATCTTTTCTCGGCATTATCCAGTGATGTGCCAGTGTAATAGAGAGGAATAACAACAAGAAGAGAAAGAAGAAAATAAACACCAAGGACAAGGACAAGGGAGAGGACAAGAAGAACAATGATAGTGAAACCAAAGCAGATAGGCACCCCTTTGATCGCGCTCCCAACGACACCGAACGTGCTCTATTAGCCATATCCTATCAGAAAGATTTTATTTTTTTCAAGCCTTGTCAGCAAGGGTTAAAGACACGATCTGATAGCGAACAATCGACACTGTGCAAGTTCCGCGATTCGGCTCTTGAAAAGGGGATACACTACTCCGCTTATAGAGCAGACCACTCCCCTACTTGCTTTTCTCCCGAAGAAAAGGGGAAAGAAAGATCAAGGATCGAGTATGTATCGGCGGACAAGGGTATGTGCGCCTATGCAAGCACAAGGTCATCACCATGGAAGAATTGGAGACGCTTTGTGCGAGGTTGAGAAGGGGGTCACTTATGGAGACCAAAATCAAGTCTCGCTACCATCCCAGCCATTGGCATAGATGTACGGAGGATTATTCGTGGCCAACCGCCTGCTTTTCTGTCAGGGACGGTCGACCGCCTACCCTTCATCTGGAGTGGAAACCTCATACAGGCCCACTGCCGGGTCGGGATACCAGGCCGAGCGGGCTGTACCACGGTGCCAGTGTTATGGGGGCGGTCGTACAAACGATTCGCCTCGACGGTAGTCAGCATCTTTTTTCAGTCGAGAGATGCGGGTTGTCTCCCAGAGTTGGAGGGCTCCGACCGGAGCAGAAGCTAGTTACCAAGGAGGCGAATGGACAAGTCAAGTTGTGACCCATCATCATGTACGAGAGCCAAGTACGTGAGGACGATCAAAATTTATCAGAGAGAAGTTGAAGCAGGACTCAGTCATGGGTGGAACCATGCTCTGGACCAGGACTCATATACTTGGGACGGTGAGCTTGGGTTGACGGAGACATGCGAGGATCCAGAATGCGTCAACCACTACCATGCAAGCGAGGAGGGGATTGATCGGCATGGGAGGATTACGACCTGGCGCAATGTTTTGTGTGATGTGTTGGGTCCATATCAGAAATCAGTGTAGGGTACCTCATCAGAGTACAGAGTAGCACAATATCTGTCTCTGAAGAGTCTCCCTGACAAGTAGATGCTGTAGATATTGAGGTGTTAATTGAATTTATTGGGTCACCGTCTTGCTGCTGTCAAATCTCAAGAGCAATATTCAGCCGAAGGGTAATAATTCACTTCGTTCTCACTCATGTCTGGACAGCCATGTGTCTGCCAGTGTTGACAACGTGGAAATGATATGATGGTCCAGCACATTTTGAGATTGAAGTAGCACAAGCCGGTGGAAACATCCGAACTCTTAGCATGTCTCAGTTATTGTCATTTCCAATAATAACACAAGCTTTTAGGTGTGACAGTCAGTACCTTACAGGTTCAAGATCCATCCATCACCATCGCCATCGCCATCAACGTCAAAATCTCCTTGTCCCCCCCTAATCATCTTATCTTAGCGATCATGTTCCTATCAGTTAGCGCCGCCGTTGACCCCTTGCATAAGCGTCCGGCGCCTACACTGCGCTAAACCTTGTATGGTTGCCGCCCTGATCTTGGCTACTCCACTGACCTGTTACCTGTTACAGGACCCTTGTCAGTGAACCCCCTCTGAGGACTGGGGGGGTTCGTTAGTGGATGTTTTTCTTCCTTTCCTCGATTGATTTTTCGCATACAAAGTTTGTTCTTACTTTAGCATCATCGATTTAATTATCACGATAGATTGACATGAGATCCAAGCGCGTTCAATTCAGTAAGTTGACAGGATGGAACATTGAAAAATTCAGTGCCACGACGGTCGGTACTCGAATCTGAAATTATCCTTCATCCTCATCTGATGCATCACATCCCAAAACGGTCTCGTCCTCCGAACCCTGATACACTACACGTCTCCTCCATACAAGGATCCCAGCAAGAGCCTCAACAGGGAGAAAAGGGAAGGAAAAAAAACAAAGAGCAAGGCCAGCACCAGCCGAATCACCAAATCTACCGACAACTACAATTGGTCCGCTTCTTCTTCTGTGGAGTGAGACCTGGTGGTCAACCCCCCCAGCCGTTCAAGGGATGCGTCCCAAGTTTCAGAATCCGGCATACTGGACTTGGACGACTTCTCTCCCCTGCTTTTGACCCATCCGCGTACTCAGTTCTGTGTAACCATTCTTTCACTGTTCAAGCAAGTGACAAGAAATAGCCAAGAAACGAGGGAAACGGTTGGTCGTAATTAATCTCCAACCCAGGTCGTGGATACTCTATGGGACGAACAGACAGACAGACAGACGGACATGGGGGGAGAGAGCATGGACAAATCCCATCACCACAAACATTTATAAACACGACTCGCTCTCTTCCTCTTTCAACCTTTCCTCTCTTCTCTCCTCATCCCATTCTTTCCAATCTCAACTTCCAGTTCTTTTTTCTGCAGCTGTTGCTTGCAACTTTCTTTCTTTTCACATTACATTCATTGCAAAAACCCTGGTGGTTCAGCTAACTCACACTCTCTACACTTTGAACTCTTCATTTTCCCACTTTCTCTATTTTTATATCCAGAAAAGATATATATACCCCAACCAACAGCCAAAATGCGCGCTACTCTCTCTTCCGTCCTGGCCCTTGCTGCCGCCGTCCCCTCCGTCTTCGCCCACTACAACTTCGAGGCTCTCATTGTCAACGGCGACATCACCGAGCCCTACGAGTATGTCCGTCAGACTACCAACGCCAACTCCCCCATTGAGGATGTCACCTCCAAGGACATTGTCTGCAACGCCGGTGGTCTCGACGCCGATATCCGAGCCAAGACCAAGACCCACGCTGTCAAGGCTGGTGACGAGGTTGGCTTCACTGTCAACAACGACATTGGCCACCCCGGTCCTCTCGCCGTCTACATGAGCAAGGCCCCCTCTGGCACCGACACCTCCGACT
This sequence comes from Fusarium dimerum, assembly GCA_013623525.1. Classification (NCBI taxonomy): domain Eukaryota; kingdom Fungi; phylum Ascomycota; class Sordariomycetes; order Hypocreales; family Nectriaceae; genus Fusarium; species Fusarium dimerum. The sequence goes on along the minus strand of JABGLY010000215.1, from coordinate 34,417 downwards.
ACCTCGGTGACGGTGACTGGTTCAAGGTCTACGAGCTGACCACCAGCGACATTACCGATGAGGGTCTCCAGTGGGCTACCTACATCAACAACCAGGGTATCCACAACTTCACCTTCACCCTCCCCGAGGAGCTCCCCGCCGGTAACTACCTCATGCGTGCCGAGCACGTCGGTCTCCACGCTGCCGGCTCCAAGGGTGGTGCTCAGTTCTACATTGGTTGTGCCCAGCTCGAGGTTTCCGGCACCGGTACCGGCACTCCCGCTCCCGTTGTCAAGTTCCCCGGTGCCTACGACGGTGAGGAGCCCGGTCTGCTTCTGAGCATCTACTACCCCGCCCCTACCAGCTACACTGCTCCCGGTCCCAAGGTCTGGCCCAGCGGCTGTGAGGACCACACCGCCAACCTTGCCGGCCAGACCAGCGACGGTGACTGCACTGGTAGCGAGGAGAGCACTGGTGGTGACGACGACACTGCCTCTCCCTCTGCCCCCGCTGCTGAGGAGCCCAGCACCACCTTTGCTACCCTTATCCCTACCGTCTCTACTCCCTCCAACGGCACCGGCAACGCTGTCGAGCCCACTGAGACCGTTGCCCCTGCCCCCATCGCCACTGCCGTCGAGGAGCAGGCCACCTCTGCCGAGTCTGAGGCTCCCGTTGCCACCAGCTCCCCCGGTGCTGGTGCTGGTACCGGTGGCTGCGCTGCCCGCCGCCGTGCCAAGCGTGGTCTCCGCATGGCCAAGCGTGCTGCCAAGATGCAGCGAAAGAACTAAAGTGTATCCGAACATTATTTCTCGTGATACATTGCCTGCTGGGTGGTTTGAATGGAAGATCCTTCTATGTACGCTTATGTACAAGTATTTTATTCTTTGTAAATAATGGCTAGGCCATGTATACAGACATTTATATAAACGTGTCGAAGCAAATGAAGTCCTATACTGTGATTGTGTGAACCGCCTGCCGTCTGAACTGGGAGACCATCGAGTTGATTTAATTATGTGCAGTGTCCATCCGAAGAGTGAATATGTTTAAGTTGTGGCCATCTTTGGTATGAAGTCAGGCTCGCGTATATTCACTTACGAATGGAGTAGTTTTGCTTTAACAGTTCATAATCAATTCGACAACTAGCTATCATGAATGGCCTGATCCCAGATCAAGCATGAGACGACCAACACCTCACCAACCGAGATTCAGTCGTCTAGACTTGCTCCCTAGGTTGAACCTGACCTGGGACTGACTCAGGTCTAGGGTCCTCGGGGTTGTCTCCAAAGTGAATCTGCTTCTCAACAGCTGCGACAGTCTTCTCATTGTACTTTTCGTCCTCGAACACTGCGATGTCTTGTTAGTTTTTCTGACGGTATAGCAACTGGGTGGTTGTCTTACGGAAGGCAAGTTCTTCGAGAGTGCGGCCACTCGTCTCGGGGTAGAGGAAGTAGACAATGCAGAGCTCAAAGAAGATCCATCCACAATAGATGGCAAGGTATCGCCACTTGATGGCATCGAGAGCAATGGAGTTGACACTGTAATTTTCATTAATCAACATTGGGAAAATGGTCGGCGTGAGATTACTGACTTGGTGGAAAAGAAACCGGCGAGCTTTCCGAAAATCTGCTGGACACCAATACCGCGGCTTCGCTGGGCGTAGGGCCAGAGCTCAACGAGGTAGGCTGGGAAAATGTCAGGAATGATGCGGAAAAGGATTGAATATCGGCGAACTTACTATAAGTCAGAGCATTGTTACCGATGTTGTAGGTAGGTGAGTAGGCAAAATAGAAGAATAGCGCTGCAATACCAGCAGCCTGGTTCTTTCGCTCCGCCGCCTGTGCAACCTGCAGTCTCTCAAGCGACACAGTAATGCCGATGAAGGCACACAGCATCAGAGTAGCAGAAAGCATGTACATGTGTCGACGCTTGAAGCGAGTAACAATCAAAGCAATAATTGTAGCGTTGAGCAGACTCCAGCACGCGTTAGCCAAGTTGATTCTCGTCTTGGCGTAGTCACTGGTATAGCCCATCATCTGGAAGAGTACTCCAGAGTAGTAGCTGAGAAGGGTGTTGCCACTGAGCTGGGTGAAGAGACCGATGAAGACGGTGACGAGAACACGACGTCGCATACCGGCGGTGCGAAGGAGGTCGAGCCACGATTGCCTGGCAACTTCCATCTCGGTGCGAATAGTCTCACGAATCTGGACGATCTCGGCCTTGACGAGTTCTGAGTTGGCGTCACCTTCGGCGTGGTACTTGACGAGGATCTTGGCTGCCTCTTCGGTTCTATCGTGGGAAACGAGGTATCGAGGAGATTCGGGGAGCAGGCTACATGGGCAGTATGGTCAGCATAACTAACTTGGTTGTCGATTTGAAAGATGTCTTACAAAACAGTCACGATCTGAAGCAGAGACGGGCAGATCTGGAGAAGGGAGGGAATACGCCAGGCCCAGTCGGTCTTGATGCTGGTCGTGCCAAGGGCGATAGCAGAGGCGAGAATCTGACCGATAAAGTAGGAAGAGTTGAAGAGAGATGTGAGGATAGCACGTTCCTTGGGGTGACCCAACTCTCCGATGAGGGCTGCCCCGGAAATGATGCAGAAGAGAATGCCGGCACCGAGAAGCATTCTAGCGATGATGTACATGGCAACTATAGACGGTTAGCTTTGTTCGACGTTTGTTGAGTGTGGTGAAGTACCATGTTGAGCAAATCCCTGGATGAGAGCACCAGCAACCATAATACCGGAACCAAGCATGATGGACCATCGACGTCCAAACTTCTGAGCGAACCAGGGAGCAAGAGGAACAGCAAAGATGGATCCAAGCTGGTATGAAGAGTTGACGAAACCCAACAGCCCTGGTTCAACCGCATAATTTCCCTCCTCGTTTGTTCGTCCATTACCAAAGTCTGACTATCTATTATTACTCATTCATAGATCGTTCCTACCGGGCGGGACACTCACATCTGTGGAACGACTGAGAGAACTGCAACGTGTTGATGAGTTGCGAATCGAATCCCGAAGTCATTTCAACGCCCATACAGCAGAGGAACAGCCAAACGTACATGAGACGAAGATTCCGTTTCTTGTACCATGGCGTCTTGTCCTCCGCCACGAGACGCGTGACGATGGGGTCAGCAGCGGTTCCTACGTTGACCATTCTGGCGATTTTCCTGGACAATGTCGTGATTCAGGGTCTGATGTACAAGAAGCACGACGTCGGATGGAGAATCTGGGGATATCTATTCGAAAAAAAGGGGGGATCTAGCATTGTTATTTAACAACAAACCCTCACTAACCCATCTACCTCTGTTGATCGACATCAACATAACCCCAAACTAACGGAACAATTACCCTTATTACCCGGACCAGCCCTTCTTCTTCCCCAAAACCCCGCAATCTCGTGTAGCTGTTTTTCGTGTCCTTTGTCCAATGAAACTACCGTCGGAGAATCATTCGTTTTGCGGGGGGTTACATTGAGGAATCCTGACAGTACAAGGACACATGAGAATGGTCCTAGAGGTAGCCGAGATATTAGGTACTGAACTGCCGTTACGGGTAATAAGAGTAAAAGGGAGGAGGGGGGAAGACATCTGGTCGGCCGATGCGTGGGGGTCCCTAGACGCGGAGTCGTGGGGAAGTGGGAAAAGGTTATTGTTTAGCTAGAAAATAAATAAGGCGGGGAAGAGTGCTAGACGAGGTAAAAGAGAATACATGTTCGGTGGTGCTCGGTCAATTAAACGGTTGGACGGGCCGGAACAAGAAAGTATCGTTTTACGAGCTGGAACGGAAGGGGTTTTTTTATTCTATGTGCTTAGGGTATAGTAGTATTCATTGCTGATGGGCTTGTCAAGCCAAGGCTGTGGAATCCATCGGGAATGCTACTGCAGGCAGAAGGGATGTGGTATTTTCCAGCAATAAACTTGGGTTTCGTTTCTGGGGAATGGATGTCATTGGGCAGTGATGGGAATAAGATTGTTGACAGGAGGTGTATGTGGTTGGGTTAGGATGCATTTGGGATTCTCACGGGATTTGGATGTGACGGTGATCGAGTCATCGACAGGGACGTTGTAACATAGACAAGAGTTTTTTCCATTGACTATCCCCTGTTATGTCAGTGTTGGTTGGATTGATGAAAATACCATCTCGACAAGATAGTGATTACTTTGTCGTGACATATTATAGCACCTCAGCTAGAGGCAGGTAGTTATGACGTCGAATACTCTACCCCAGATGTAAATGAGTCTCTCAGGAGTTAGAACAACATAATACAACAGGGATGTATGCTCATATGCCGTCATTCGGACTGATACTCGACCAAAAAATACTCACGTGTGTCCGACAGGGCGGGGAAGTCGCGTGGTATACTAGATTCAGCTGGATAAAGCCGGATGTATTGTTTTTGATAGAGTTCTTACTGGCTCGGATACTTTTTGAGCATTTTCCAATTTCGTCAAAGTTGTAACAGACACTGAAATCAAGGTTATGTGTGTGTCATGTCTGAGAAATGGGTTCTTGTTGGAGGATTTGGAGGTGTGAAGACTACTACCCTGTTCGACAAATTACTGAGTCAGCTTACTGAAGGATGGACACCCGAGATGGGTATATAATTAGATGAGCCTAATTGAACACAATGCGCGATTTCTTTTCATGGTGTATAGCAATGACATTTCCGTGTCCGTGTCGTGATGCTGATGCTGATGCTGATGCTGATTCGAGCGAAAATACACGGATCAGCCATATCCGACCAGACAGATCTACATGACCACGCTGAAACAGGCTGTTGGTTCTTGGGTAAATCCCTCTACCAAGATATGGTCCAAATTTATTCATTCTATCGAGCTAAATTTAAGCTTAATGACGATTGCAGTCTGCATGTTCAATCATGGTGATATCCAACATATGTGGTGTCTCCAGCTGAAATCGACGACCATAGTTTTAGGTGGTTGAGGCTCTAAAATGCTCAGCCCAGGCACTGTTGGCATTCCATGGCATGTTTTTAACACAATGACTAACCCGTCGGAGCACGTGAATTCGTGCCGTTGTATAACATTAGTAAGCAGAATTGTCACGGCTGCCTGGGCATGTCACGGCACAGCACGTTTCATAATCAATTCCTCCTGATACTCACATCATCAAGCAACGATGAGTGAAAAAGGAGTATTTGACCTTCCCACGCGGGAGAAAGAAAGACCGAAACTCAGTCAGAGGAAATGGACACTCTTTTGCGTCATTAGTCTCTTCTTTTTTGCATGGAACTACCTCCCTCGCCAGACTCGTTCTCACTGCCATCACCATCACCAGTCACCAGATCTCCTGACCTACACTGGAGAAAACATCAGTTGGAAATCATGCGGAGAAATCAAGAGTCGGCCTCTGGAGTGTAGCAGCATCGATGTTCCGATTGATCAATTCCACGAGCATGAGAGCAACAAGACATTCACTGTCCCCCTCATCCGGTTGCGTGGCAAATCCGGCAGTCCGAATCTTCTGCTGAACCCTGGTGGTCCTGGAGGTTCAGGCTTCGAGTTCATCCACAGACGCGGTGAGCAGCTCAGCACCATCATAGGCGACGGTTTCCACCTCCTTACTTTTGACCCTCGCGGTATCAATTCGTCCACTCCCCAGGCAACATGCTACCCCACAAAGGAGACCCGTCAACAATTGAGCTCCGTCCGTAGCGGAAATCTAGCCAGAGATGCAACCGAGATCTTCGCTTGGACGCACAACTACGTGAGAGCATGCGCTGACACCATGGGCGAACATGGGAAATACATCAACACCCCTCAGACCGCTGCTGACATGAATAGCATTCTCGATGCTGTTGGTCAGAAGGAAATGTACTACTGGGGGTTCAGCTACGGAACACTCCTCGGACAAACCTACGCCACTCTGTTCCCAGAGCGATCCCACAGAGTCATTATCGATGGTGTTGTCAATCAATTCAACTGGTACAACCAGCGCATCGACTACGAGGATCTCACTGATACAGAGAAAGTATTCGATGGACTCATCAAGAAATGTGTCAAAGCCGGCGACGACTGTCCTTTGTCCTCCCAGGCAAATAACTGGCACAGTATCAAGCACAAAATCATGTCTCTTGCGGATGACGTCAAAGCACAGCCGTTGAGCGTCTACGTCAACAACACCCAGTATGGACTCTTGGATTTCCAAAAGATCTGGTACGGCGCCATCTTCCCTGTGCTGTATCGACCCCAGAACTGGTACAAGTTTGCCGATGTCATGAACAAGCTTCTCAACGAGAATGCGACGGAAGCTCTCCAGGAGTGGGGATTGGGAGATGATGAAGGCCAGGATGCCCTGTATACCGTCTCTCACAATGATGGCCAGGCGGGAGAGGGATCGTGGCCTCAAGATCTAGAAGGATTTCTCCATACCATCTATCCAGCGCTCAGCCGTAGCAAGTTCGCCGGAGACGATGTTGTCTTTCTCTTCGCTCGACAGCAGTGGAAGATTCCCAAGACGCACACGTATGTCCCTCTACATCGGGTCGAGACTGCCCATCCTTTGCTTATCTTGAGCACCACGTTTGACCCCGTCTGTCCTTTGGTCTCAGCACGGTCTGCTCGAGACACGTTTGTCGATTCACGCCTTGTTGAAGTGAAGGGCTACGGTCACTGTTCCGTTGCGGTGCCGTCTTTGTGTCTTGCAAAGCATGCCCGTGCTTTCTTGTACGACGGTGTCCTGCCTGATCACGATACCACATGTGAAGTGGATGGGCCTTACTATGTGAAGCCAGATTCGATCGACGTTACCGCGCAGAAGTTTGGAAATGCTCAAGATCGGGCTATCTATGAGGCTCAGGTGGAACTGGCAAAGGGTTCCTGGCCTTGATGGTGAAGTCCTCATTGTTAGACTGTGGCACCAGGTGTGAAGTTTTTGACTGGGTTTCCGGATATTTGTATCGAAAATGATGAACACGTATTTGTGTGTAATTTATCATACTTATATTTCCTTGTTTGATAACGTACTGTGCTGAATTGTAAATGGATTTATTGCACATGTTCGGCCTTGTTTCACACGAAAAGCATTCCAGTAGTAGGTAGTTCAGTTACTGATCACTACTGCAGTCCATGTATGAGGCGAAAATGCATTTGACTGTTGGCAAATCAAACCAACAGTCCATGGCTGATGCTTACAACCAACCAACAATTGAGGCCTACCACGCACGTAACCTACCACCAAACAATGCCATGGCCGCGACCAGCTTCGCCTCAAAAATGGCATTGGATGTTGGTCCAAGGCTTTCCACCTCTGGTTGAAAGGAAAACAGCCCATTCACTGTACTGAAATTAGGCTGACGTCCGGCCTCCCACATTGCAGGCCACTTGGGGAGACCAACGTATTGGTACATGGTATGAGTGTGGGAAAAGTGCAATTCACAATCACGTTGGTTGTTTTTGAAGAAAATGGAAATGGATGAATGGAAATTCGATGGGCTAATTGGAAGCTGTTTAGATATAAAGCCGAGTTGACCCGCCGCGGTTGAAACGACTGAGGTTAAGCAGCATCTATCTTGACAGCATTCGTTCAACAGCACTACACCTTGAAAGAATCATATCAAATTCGTCAACCGTATCATATCTCCATCATGTGGTCTCACAAGAAACATTCCTACAAACGTAGTTATCCCACTTGTACAGTCACACCATCACCATCACCCCCTCTCGGAACCCTCATCGAGACCATCACCCTGGATGACCTCAAAAACGAACGAACGACCGACGACGCCAGAATTACGAACCCCAGGTTAATCGCTTCCTACAACTGGGTCACAAGCTCAAGTTCCAAGATTCTCGTTCCTGGTAAGACAACTACACCTATTCTGGACTCAATCTAACGTGTTATAGGCAAACCTCCCAGATGGACACCTCCAAAGGGACGAAAACGGGTTGATTTCGACAGCGGGGATTACTTCCGCGACATTAATGCTGCATCCTACCCGAAGCATCCCCTCGAACCATCCATCATTTCCATAATGAAACTCAACCCTGATTCCATCCCCGTCAACATCGTCGCGTGTGGGAGCACAATCGGCAACCTTCTCCGCTTTGTCAGTAACCGCACGAACGATCATCAATTCCGCATTCCTGTGGAAGTGGTCGGCGATACGGTGCATTTCGTACGTAGGGAGAACTCACCCAAGGAGTTGATTCCTGGGATCAATGGCTGTGGACACTCTTTCCCGGAAGCGTACACGACTTGGGATTACGATGTTCGGCGTTCGGTCTCGCATCAAAGGATTATGAGTTATCGGTTTGATGGGCTTGATATGATGGTTCGTTTTGAGGGTGATGGGTATATACCCACCTCTTCAGCAAGTATCTGGCCGTCACGACAATCAAAGACGACAAAGAAACCCGATCTTGACATTCAAAGCCTCGAGATCAACCGGAAAGTATCAGACGACAGTACATCTCTCATAATTGAAGAAGCCGGCGAATCTATAAGTCAAGACGACGTATTTGACCTAAAAACCCGCTCCATCTGGAAACGCGACGAAGACATCCTCAGCGACCAACTCCCCCGACTCTGGGTTTCCCAGGTCCCCAAGTTTCTACTGGCTTACCACAAAGGCGGAGTGTTCTCCGATTCCGACATTGATATCACAGATGTCAAAGATGATGTTCAAGCGTGGCAGGATATGAACCAGACGAACCTCAAGAAATTGGGGGCATTACTTCGTATGATTATAGATCGGGTGAAGAAGGCGGAGGACGGAAAGTTGGAGCTTGTGTATCGTGGCGAGGGGTTGGAGATTCGTGAGCAATTGAAGGGTGTTGGGGATGTTTTGTCGGTGGAGGTAAGGGAAGAATGGTTGAATTGGTTGGAAAAGGGGAAAAAGTAGCTCTAAAAGGCTTTAGGTAAATCGGCATGCTTTATAGTTAAGTCTTTAACCTTTTATCAGAACAGTATTATATGGTAAAACTTTACTAATAAGTGGCTACTTGAATTGCTATGATCAAGTATGAAAAGCCCCGTAGCATTAGTCCTTGTCTCACCTGCAAGGGCAACAATAGTGGTGTACTGACTACGTCTGAAATATAATTGCTAAATTAGGGCGACCTAAGCCTTGAGTGGCCTCTTCGGAAGAAGTAAGCCATCATGCTGTAGACATTTCAAGTGATTTCGATACTGCCGCCCCAACCAGTTCGACTTGCTCCTCACCGCGAACTCAAATGTATCTTGCGATAAGTCGGTGTCAACCATCTCGAAGTCTACTACCATGATTTTGTCTTTTCCCTTATCTGTCACGAGGTGAAAGTTATCGAGCTTTGTGCCATCATGTGAGACTCCTAGTTTGGTGAGGGATAATAGAGCTTGCTGCAATAACGGACGGAGATCCTTCTCGTCAAGAACCGCGCCCTCTGGTGTTGAGATGCAGTGGCCTCCAATGTCCGAGAGAACAAGGGCTCGAGTATCGCGGTACTTGACTTCGCCGTAATATCTGGGAACAGTGATATCCTGCAGAGGGCCAAGTTGCTCATATATCGCCTTTTCCCGATCAAACTCCTCACCCCAGCCATTTTTCTGCATCTTGAGGACTATTCTGTCCGGTAAACACCATTCAGGGAACCTAGTCTGGATCCAAGAAGAAAATGCGATGGGCAGGAACGGAAGGGCTGCTTGAATGAGCCGCTCCGGAAGCGTTCTTTGTATTCGCAGGCGAAAGACGTTAGGATGAGCATGATCAGAGGGTGAGCCGACAGCGCTGATAGACCGACTTCCAAATCGAAAACTCTTCATGAATGGTATCAGTGCTTAGATAACCCAAGGCTAACAAAGTCAGGCTTACGATGGCTGGTTGGGGCTGTTCCTTCAGTAGCGGCCAGCCTTCCATGGCATAGGAGAGCTTAAACGTCTGAGATCAGTTTACCATGGAACAAGGTCAGATGATTGTTGGGGTGCCCACCAATTGTCGTCAAAAGGGGAACAGGGGTTTCTGAGGCAACCAGCACGGGCGGGAGTGGTAGCTAAGTAATAGATTTCACCAAGGCCGCATTGCAATGAGACATAGGGAGGTTGGAAACTGGTGCATGCATGTGATTGTCAATGTAGTGGCGAGTCGATGCGTTACAAATTACCCATGAAAACATAGCTCGCTTTTGATATCTTGGTAGCATATAAGGGAGATCATCGGACGTCAACGTCCAGATTATTGATGCCAGAAGGAAGCTCAAAGATGTACATTCAGAAGAAAGCTAGGCAGGACCATCCCCTCGAAAATGCCATATGAGTAAGGAGCCTTGGCTTGTTAATCCGGCCGAGTGTCAAATACCTAACGATAACCAAAGATAGACAGGAAGATGGTGACGAATCAATGGCACAAGCTTCCCTCCCGTACCAACTTCCGCTCCGGGCCAGGGTTGATTACAGAGACGCCTCGTCCGCAGTGCGGCTTCATGGATAAATTAAAATAAAGTGAAGTCAGCTAAAATATAATATCAACGTAAGAGTGAGAGCACAACATGATCTGACGATAAAACGTAAGGTCAACATAGTTCAAGATATCTTTATCATTTAAATACATTGATATATAAGCCCAGCCATAAGACCGTGATAGCAAAAGTCTTATCCTCGGTTGAGAGATGAGTTTGGGGTTCATTAACCCCGCCAAGTCTGGGGGATTAGCATCTCGATCAGATATCAAATTGCTGATCTCTCCCAATCGACATTGTTCATCGGCCGCTTCTAACCCGAACCCCGGACTTCTCGATTAGATCACTGAATGGGGAAGACCATGACCCAGGATGTGACCAGTGACCAGGAAAATGAAGGAATAAGGAAGGCCTCCGTTCTGGACGAAGAGCTCAGGTGACCCCATAGTGAATACGACCATCTGGCCATATCCGAGACAATACAAGGTCCAGGATAGTTCGACTCGTGAATGATTGTGTGATGAGTCTTCCAAGGCTCTCGAACACAAAAAAGAGTATCTTCATCTTATTTCTATGTCGTCTTACTATTCTCAACCAACATCATCGGTGCCATATCTCCCGAAATCAATACACCGTTAATCAATTCCCGCAGCAGCCATACATTGCAAATCTCAGGGTTCAGATGACCATTGAAGAGAAACTACTATTTTCCCGGCCACACTTACGACATAGAGTTAAGCCAGACCCATCGAACCGTCCTGTTCTTTACAGCGGCGTTTCAGGATTGACCCTTGGACCCTTATAGCCGCTCATCCTTGACTGGTGGAAAATGGTCCTGTTTCATGCTCGGATGGTAAACTAAGCGGGATATGGTGCCAGAAATGGTTGTTCAGGGATCGAATACCGAGAATAGTCTAAATTTGGAAGGAGAAGGGGCTATAGTTATAGAGTCTGCTGGTTGGTGTCGTGTATAACTACAAGTAAATGTCCTGTTTGATTTACTATCCTCGCTTCTCTCACTCTCACTCTCTCTACCGGTCAGGACAAACATTCTCCATCATGAAGTTCACCACTCTCACTACCCTGGCCTTGTCGGCTATCCAAATCTCCGCTACTCCTACCGTGAACCTGGTCCCTCGAGCCACTCCAACGGTTTACTTCCTCGGCGACAGCACCATGGCCAAGAACGGAGCCAACGACGGCGTCACAGACGGATGGGGAAACCACATCGGTAAATACCTGACCGTCACGTCCGTCAACAAGGCCATTGGCGGTCGCTCTGCTCGATCCTACTGGAACGAGGGGAGGTTCCAGGAAGTCGCCAATGTCGTCAAGTCGGGAGACATCGTCGTTATTGAATTCGGCCACAACGACGGCGGATCTCCTGAGAAGAACGACAACAAGCGATCAGACTGTCCCGGTGCCGGCACCGAAGTCTGCATCTCGGACGTCACAGGAGAGAAAGTCTACACATTTGTATTTTATGTCAGCCAAGCAGCCAAACTCTTCCTCGCCAAGGGTGCAAAAGTCATACTCAGCTCCCAAACCCCTAACAATCAATGGGAAACAGGAGTCTGGGATGGCTCAGCTCCACGATTTGTTGGATATCAAAAGACAGCCGCAAAGGCCCTCGCCAGCAGCAGCGTGACATTTGTGGACAACTTCCAAGCCGTTAGTAACACGTACCGCAAGCTCGGCAATACAGCTGTCAACGCCTTTTACCCCAAGGACCACACGCATACTAGTCCTTCTGGAGCTGATACTGTGGCCAAGGCTTTTGCGCAGGCTATCTACCAGGAGTTGAATGGAGCGACGAGCTTGAAGCCTTACATCAAGACTCCCGTCAACATCGTGTACTGAGAGCCTGTAGGGATTTGGAGGATGGATAGCTTGATTTCTTGTTTATAGTTGCGAGTTACGTATTATGCATGCACATTAGTCACTGAATATATAACCGTTTTGGCTTGACAAGGTTTGAATATCAAATTCTCGAAATCCCATAACAACGCCATAGAGTTTACCATAAAAAACCATCAAATCATCCGTCATGCCAATCTTGAACCCTCGTCATCAACGGCACCACCCGTCAATCAACGCATCATTTCGGAAACTTCCTAAACAGATCTGCGAGCTTATCGATAGGCGCTGTCAAAAGTCCCATGACGGTCTCGAATGGCGGATGTTCCCCGGCGCTTGGATGACTTCTCGTCGGGACAAACATCTTTGTCCTGCTGAAGCTGGTGGCCAACGACTCGGAACTCCCGGCATCGGTCTGTAGTGCTTTCTCGAGGGCAGGCAGATCGCGGGATTCTTCCTCTTGGATGTGGTGCTCGAGATGGCTCCAGATTTCTTTGAGCTTGGGGATGTATTCCTCGTTGGAGGGTTGCATGCTTTGGAATTCCTGGAGAAGCAGTTTGACCTGACATGAATTAGTGTCTTGGGTACGGCCGATGTTACAGCAGTCAGATCTCACATGATGATGTTCCTGACGATCTCCCTCGGCCAGATTCTTGCCCTCAGAACCCATGTATCTCTCCATGGCGGGGTACACGACGAGTTCCTCACCTACAGAGTGACGGGCCAGTTCCCACGTGAATTGATTACCGTAGCGTAGCTGATGATCATGGTCGGACGAATTAACAATTTCGTTGTAGAATTCACGAAGTTCACGATGGTCTTTGACGATGGCATCCGAGACGGTTGACATGGCGGCTACTCGTGCATATTGCGGTGCAAATTGAAGACCACGAGGTCTAAGCAGAGTTCGAAGATGGGGGGAGAAGAGACGCGCAGACATGATGAATATCGTGCTGTGCAAAATGTGTATCACGGATAATGCGGAATGTGAATTTGCATCTAGATGAGGAGGCTAGTTTATAACTCAACAAGCACCCCAACTGTCAACCCGACAATTGAATCATCAACGCCTCATGATTTATGATACGCATGCGCACTTCCATCATCAGTTCAGCTACAGCTTGTCATATCTACAACTTCAGGTACAGATCGCCAGTCGCAGACGCCAGTTTGGAAATGGACGTGAATCAATTGGTCAAGGAATGCATCGAGAATCGAAGATATTGCTGTCTGCATGCTCCGGAGCTATTCAAGCTGGCACATGGTTGTCGAGAGGGTGTCGAGCTTGGGGAGCTATAGCTACGGAGCTTGAGAAAGCTAGAAAAAAAGGGGGGGATGAGACAAGCATATCGAGACGGTAATAATGATGGGTGATGAGTACATGAAATATCCTTTTGAGGAATGCATCATGTTGACGCTTGTATTCGCACGTCTGATGCTATGGCTTGTTTTATACAATTGCCGTGGGGATAGCCGAGTGACAGTTGCACCAAATGTACCCTTGATGGGCCTTTATTATTATTCCAAATACTCCCCGAAAACCGAACACCCATGTATGGCAAATAAAGCCTGATCTGTCAGTAATCAGTAATGAAAAGATCATAATCAATCGCCAAGGTCCGTCCCATCCCCATGGCATACTCCATTCGGTGACGACTGGACACCCGGACAATTGCCCCAGCTCAGTGAAGTTTTGTACATGATCGATAAATGCCCATAGACGCGAGACAAAAGCTCCAGAGGGTTACCGGGGTAAAGTCAGATTGTCTAACCTCTTAGCTCGATCTCATGGCAATTGATGACGACTTTGAAATGTCCGCATGGGGAGGGAGTATTGAAAGCCCACATATTGTCTGGGTCAGGATTATAACATAACGTCACATTGATGATTCAAAGACTCTTATTCGTTGCTCGACAGATGCTTGTACATGTACCTTACACAAGGTAAGGAATAAACGGAGACAAGAAGAAAAGAAGAAGAAGAAGAAACCTTCCGCAAGCTCGGAAATAATTCATCTTTTTTCGGACAAGTTTGGAATCAATCTCTCTCTACTGATCATCGGGGCTATATCCCCTTTTTGTACCTCTCCTCCTAGCTACAGTACTGTACCGTCTCCATCTCCCCATCAATAATGGTTACATAGCCCCTTGTGTCGGTGATTATTCATACGGAGCCAGTCCCGTCTATTACAATCCTCTGACGACAACGTTACGTCTAATTCACTCGAGGGAGATGGAATTACTGCAATTGTCGGCTTTTTCTTCTATGACGACGTGATTGAATTTGTGTAGATTGATAGACAGATGACAAGAAGAAGAGAAAAAAAAACTGGAAATTGAAGAGAATCGAAAACTGGAATTGTGTTTTACATGGGGGGAATTAGCAGGTTGATGTAAACAAGATAATCAATCAGTGGAGAATATCGAGATTTATACGTAAGAACCAATATCTTCCAGCTTCACTTGACTGACTTTTCTACTCTCATGCTCATTGTCAACGCTGCTTCTCATACAATCAGCTCTCCTTGATACCACCCTCTTCGCAATGGCACCCTATGCTGCCCTTGGATACGCAGGACTGCTCACCTTAGCCGGTTCAGTCTCTGCCGTCCCCGTCGCCTCTCAGGCCCAGACAACAGTCTATTCTGAGCCTCCCTTCATCCCCGAGGCTGTTCCTCACACAAACATCACCTCTCACGGTCCTTATGATGGCCCTGCACCTACTACCACCGGCGCGCTGTCCACCTCCGTTGAGGCTTCCGCCATTCCCGTCCTCCCTCCCCCCGATGATGCTTTCGATTATCCCGCTGATGGAAAGCTTCACGCCAACCAGCCTGCGCCATACACTCCCAGTGGTGGTCTAGGCACTAACGGTTCCGCCCCTGTGTACCGTGTCCAGAGTGATTTCGATTACCAGTCTTTGGCTCTGGCCCTGTACCAGGAATGGATTGAGCTTGATCTCTTCCACTGGGGTCTTGCTACCTTTTCCGATGAGGAATTCGAGGCTTACGGTATCAACGCCGAGGACCGCTTCCTTCTTCAGCACATGGCCGACCAGGAGATCGGCCACGCTACCGTCATCACCAACATGCTCGGTCCCCAGGCCCCTAAGCAGTGTACTTACAACTACCCCGTTGACAACGTCGCCGAGTACATCGACTTCAACCAGAAGCTTACCCGATGGGGCGAGGCCGGTGTCTACGGATTCCTTCCTCACCTCAACTCCGGTCCCGCCGCCCAGCTTCTTCTCCAGAGTATCACCGTCGAGGCTCGCCAGCAGCTCATCTTCCGACAGTTCGGTGGTCAGTTCCCCATGCCTGAGTGGCACACTGTTGGAATTCCCCAGAGCTGGGCATGGACTCTCCTCGCTCCTTACATCTCCAGCTGTCCCGCCAACCAGACTCGTCTTGTCTGGCAGAACTTCCCTGCTCTGCACATCCTGAACCAGCCTAACGCTGCTCGAATCAACGGCTCTGACGTCTGGAACGAGACCAAGGGTGACATTGCCAACACTCTTTCCACCAATGGTATTCCCAAGGATGAGCTCTGTGTCAACGCTACCGACGAGCTGTCTGATTGCTCTGCCGCCATCAGCCAGAACCGCAGCATTCCTCTGTCCTACCCCGGTCGCCAGGTCTTCCTCAAGTGGGATGAGCCCGGACAGGCCGTCGGACCCAACAACAGCTACATCACCTCCACCAACGTCAAGGCTCCCAAGTTTGCTGCTTGGGTTTCCCAGCTGAACGTCACTTACTCTGCTCTACAGAACGTCAGTCTCGAGGATAGAACTGCCTACACCATCCAGCCCAACGTGTCCACCTGGGAGAACGACCCTGCCATCAACAGCACCATGTTCTTGGCTCTGACTGATGCTGATATCTATGTCACGCCTTACAACCTGACCCAGATCAACCCCCACGTTGCTGCTCTGGCTGTGTACCAGGCTGGCTAAATCTTTTGAAAGAATAGATATGAAGAGATGGATGTCGCTGGTAGAAGCTAGTGCATCAGTATATATGATGATGATATTACTTTCAGGGTATTTATGATATCCGCATTTATGATTAATGCCTTAATATACTATTTCAAATACTTACATCCCTTGAAAATGCTCCTGATATGTAATTTGACACCTGGAAACTACATATCATGACTACTAATTTCAATCGCTCGATGACAGATTTGTCCTTTTATTATTCATACGTCGCCTGTATTGACCGGACCATTGGATAGAATTCAAATGTAGAATCTCATAAATAAAGCCAAGTAACAATGCATAAAAATAAGACAAGCTATACAATAGAATCAATCAAATCTCTCCATGCTTAAGCAATCCCTCCTCAATAGCCTTGATCTGCAACGCCAACAACTTGGAGTAATACCTGCAAATCGCCAAGTTTCCTCCGTGGAACCAGAATCCCTTGTGTCCACTGTTCTGCCACATTGTTCTCATCTCTCCCTCCTCGTTGAATCCCCATACATCATTGACCTTGTCCGCGATCTCATCACCAAACATGACGCGCGTCTGGCTCCTCATGTTCTGGTATCCCGTGGCAAAGACAATCTCGTCGGCTTCAAGCTCGGTACCATCGGCGAATCGTAGACCGTTGGGGAGAACGGTGTCGATCTCTTGACCGTGCTTCACCTTGATCTTACCTTCGGCGATGAGCTTGGAGGCTCCGACGTCGATGTAGTAACCACCACCACGCTGGAAGTACTTGAAGAAGAGACCAGCACCATCGGGTCCCTGGTCCGTCTTGAAGCCGGCCTTCTCAAGACCTTGGATGGTCTCCTTGTCGAATTCGGCCTGGCGTTCAACGACCTTGACTTGAATAGCCTTGAGAACTGGCGTAGGCAAGCCATGAATAAGAAGATCAGCGTCGTCAACCGGAGGGCCATCCTCGGAGTAAATGCCCTTCAGACCAATGTCGGTGATGGCCTGCGACGATACAACATGTGTGCTGGATCGCTGAACCATGGTAACATCATAGCCCTTCTCCAAAAAGTCCTGGCAGATATCATGTCCCGAGTTGCATGATCCAACAACAATGGCCTTCTTGCCTTGGCTGTTCTCACGCGCGCCTGAAAAGTCGGAAGAGTGACAGAGACGATCACCCTTGAAGTTGGAAATACCCTTCATATCCGGCATGTTCTTCTTACCCGAGTGGCCGGTCGCCTGGATGATGTGTCTGGGGTGGAAAGTTCTCTTCTCGACAGAGCCGTCTTCCTTCTTCCTCTCAACAGTAACGGTCCAGGACTGGGTTGCTTCATCCCACTTTGTATCGGTGATGGTGGTTCGAGTCCAAACGTTGAGCTCTAAAAGAGTTGCGTAGGCCTCGAAGAACTGGGCGAGTTTGTCCTTGGGAGTAAAGATGGGCCACTGGGGAGGGAAGTTCATATATGGCATGTGGTCGTACCAGACGGGGTCATGGAGGACAAGCTGATGGTATCGCTTGCGCCAGTTATCGCCCACTCGCTCGTTTTGATCAATAGCAAGAGCGTTAATACCAAGCATCTTGAGTCGAGCTGCAGCAGTCAAACCAGCCTGGCCGGCGCCTAAGAATTGTTAGAGAGATCATTAGTGATCATGAGGGATTGACACTTACCGATAATCAAAACAGTAGGCTCATCGCCGCCCTCGAAGTTGGCTGCCGCCGCTCTTCGCTCAGCCCAGTTCTTTCGGCCAGGCTTTCCACCATGCTCAGCACCCTTGGGTCGGTTCTCGTTGATGGCTTCCTCGTGTCCTCTCAACTCTTCCAAGCGAGTGTATAGACTGAAGATCTTCCACTGGCCGTTGTGTTCAGCAAGACGAACAAGACCCTGTGCTTTGCCAATGACAGTCTCGGCATTGTGGAAGAACTGTACGCCTAGCACCTCGCCAGATCCGTCGATGGGGACAACCTTTGGTGCTCGAACGGTAGAAGATGAATCAACAGAAATCTTTTGCAGTCTGAAACCGTTACTGGAACCAGCACACTGTGTCAGAAATTCGTAGATAGCATTGGGACCCTGAACAGTGCGAAATGACCAAGAAAGGGCAAGATGATCCCTCCAGAAACCGTCTTCTGTAAAGAGGTTTGCCAAAGCTCTGTAATCCCTCTTCTGGAGAGCGCTGTTGAATGCCTCGACTACACTGTTTGCGACATCTTGAGGGTTGGAAATGGATGGCGTCTTTGAGGGGGAGGGGAACTTGGCGAGGGGGATGTTGATGGAGCCTGGGACGGTTCGCATGTATGAGGGGACATCTTGGGGAGGGATAACAGCAGTCATTGTGATTAAATTGATTGTTGTTGTTGTAATGGTTTGTATGAACAAGGAGAGTTGTGAATTGAGGAGTGTGTCTGAGGAAGGGAGAAATCACCCAAGATAAATACTCGCCATCTCAACGACCTTGTCCTCCCTCACATACCAGCTCGATCGGCACCTGTGAAGTCATGAACCAACAACCGTTTGTCTATTGGTTATTCCAAGCCAACTTCCCCAGGTTCAGGCCAATCCTTCCCCGCGTTCAGAGACAAACATGAGGCACATGCCGCAACCCGCATGTCCCACCATTTTCCTTGTCCTACAGCGGACAGTACAGGTCTCAAACAACACCGAAAACACATGCCAATGAAGGGACCCTCCCCCGCCTTGTCAAGAGACTTGAACGAGTCTAGTCTGCGATCCAATAGCCCAACCCCGCACGTAGCGTAGCGGTCCCGAATCCGTTGGGCGGAGCCGATTCAGGGCAGCCGACTGAAGGATGAAAAGACTGGGTATTCTACTACAAGAGAACAGGACAGAGGGATTGTTTTGTTGATCGTCGAGTGTCACGTTTACGTGAATCGGTCCCGATCAGTGGTTGGGGTGGTACAGGTATCGGGAGCGTAGTGATGAGCCACGTTATGCCTGCGGATACGAGTTTGAGGGGGGAGAGGTGGAACTGATAGTGGTGATTGGCTGATAGTTGTAGTCTTCTCAATGACTGGGAACTTGTGGTCAGAGGGCATCTAGGGTAAGTTCAATGAATGTTGCTTCCATGGTTGGAGACGAGCTAATATACTGATGTTTAAAGCTCAAGGGGGTTTGCTCTTGATAGATGTAGTCGCATTTTAAGTCTGTTTATACGAAAGCCGTCGAGATCGTGTAGCATTCAGCGCCATGATCTGAGCTTGCCAAGAGATACTGGTGCGAAATAACTCGCATACTTTAGATTAAATAATACTACTTTGAAGAACACGGCAGCTCACAAAGGACCAACCAAGAGGGATTTGATTCATGGACTCATTCATCGCTTTATATTGTCAGAATTGCAATCGATTACTATGATTTCAATTAGACTAATCCATGGTAACTGGACTGGTTAAAAGAGTAATAAAAGACCAATAGAACTTGAGGGAAAAAATACAGACAATCAGAAATGACATGCTGTACGTGCCCTTCGCCGTATGGACATGTCCTGTGGTTTCTTTCAGCTACAACATTATAGACATATAGTCCGACTTGACGTTTGGTAATCATCAAGCATATAAGATGCATTCCCATTCAAGTCTTACTCCTCCAGAATAGATAAGGCTATGCAATACGCACCCACTGGACCTGATTATCACCAGGATCCTCATCCTTCACCTCCATGAATACCCTCGTCTCTACAGTCCAGCCATGAACCCACCCTATTAACAGAATACAACAGACCAACGGTAAAGGTACATGCAACGGCATGGAATCAATCGCGAAAATAGAAAAGTCCTCGGCCCCTCCCCTTTCTTCACCTCTGCACCCCCGTAAAGTAATACCACCCACCGCACCAGGCATAATAGACTTGCTTACATAGCAGATTATCCAAGACACCCTCTTTCCGAAAAGTATCAACTCCTCGGTAGTAGAAGGATAAAAATAAGAACAAACCACTTCTTCCATGTATTCGTATGCAGCTGCGGCATTCATCATCCCTGTCGTCTATCTCCAGCTCATTGGGAACATTCCCGCGGATCTAGACGTCAGCCAAAAGAAAAAGAAAGCAAAGAAAATAAGGCCCCATAGCCTTAACGACGATGTGGTAAAAAATAGATCTCCTCAAAAAAGTTGAACCCGTTTTGTATTCGTGAATATTCTCTTATTTTCCAATACAGGGAGCGGCTCGGAACGGGCGGGAATAAGAATTAAGGGCAAATAAAGGGGGAAAAAAAAGGTGAAACCTCGTGGCCATCGTACTCGTAATCGACAAATCAATGCCTTGGTTTTAAGTATCATGTCACGTCAGGTTGCTCGTTTCCGCGGAGAAGCTTGTCGATTTCTCACACCATCCCACATTCTCTCCCGAAAAAAAAATACAACAACGCATACACAGAAAACACTAAACATCCTTGTTCACGTACTTTGTAATCTGCATTCGTTTCATGCAACCTCGTGCATATGCGAATTGAGTAATAATCAAATGGTTATTGGTCTCCCATTCGGGTACCCGGCCGGGTACTCGATTCTCTTCAACATCACCCCATGAGGGGCTGCATATCCAGAAGACGTAAAAGAAAGGACGGAAAGCTTGGTCTGACAACTTTTCTCCATCTTGAATTCGACAGGCATCGGAAAGAATTTCAAATCTAGCTTGGAACGAAGTGAACGTGCCACATCAGGTAATTGCATCTCCATCGACAATGGCCAACCTCAACGTTATAAGAAGTCGAGGCATCCGTCCTCTTTCACCATTCACCACTGCCATTCACAGCATCAAAACAGCATCTATTTCTGCATCTACATCTGCATCTGCATCGACAAACATCACCTCACCTCCAAACATCAACCACAGCCACCACCGCAAAATGTCCACTGAACCACCCCGATTCCCCTTCCTTCGAGCTTCTGCCTTCGAGCCTCCTGCCGAATATGCTCGTCTTCGAGCCACCGAGCCCGTCTCTCAGGTCAAGCTCTTTGATGACAGCATCGCCTGGCTCGTCGTCAAGTACCACGACATCTGCAAGGTCGCCGTTGACGAGAGACTCTCCAAGGTAAGGATGGATATGAATAGAATAGAATTTTGAGCCGCAAGATCGGAGACTAAACCTTTTTCTATTCTAGCAACGCAACAGACCCGGTTTTCCGGAACTGAGCGCTGGCGGTAAGGCCGCGGCTAAGAACAAGCCTACTTTTGTCGATATGGATCCCCCGGACCACATGCGTCAGAGGTAAGGAAGCCGGTAGTGTGGCGAGTGGGTAAGATGAGGCTAATGTTTTGTTGTTAGGAGCATGGTCGAGGCCTTCTTCAGCAAGGAGTACATCGAGAAGCTGAAGCCATACATTCAGAAGACTGTTGACGATCTTCTCGCTGCTCTCAAGGCCAAGGGCAGTGATGAGCCCGTTGACTTGATTGAGACCTTTGCTCTTCCTGTTCCCTCATATGTAGGTAACCCTAATAACATCTGGTCATAATGGAAACTAACCAAGTAGATTATCTACACCATCCTTGGTGTCCCATTCGAGGACCTCGAGTACCTCACACAGCAGAATGCCATCCGAAGCAACGGTAGTGGCACCGCCCAGGAAGCCGCTGCTGCCAACCAGTAAGTCCACTTGATTCTCTCCTCAAGACCATCGTTGTACTGATCATGACAGGGAACTTCTCAACTACCTTGCTAAGCTTGTAGACAAGCGATCAGAGCAGCCCACCGACGACCTCATCAGCCGTCTTGTTGTTGAGCAGCTTCGACCTGGAAACATTGAAAAGTCTGATGCCGTCCAGATCGCGTTCCTGCTTCTCGTCGCAGGAAATGCTACAATGGTTAACATGATCGCCTTGGTATGTTCTTACCCAGAGAGATGTTTGACAATAGATGTAGATACTAACCAGTCAGGGCGTTGTTACCCTCATGCAACATCCCGAGCAGTTGGCTGAGCTCAAGGCCGACTCTTCGCTTGTGCCCAAGTTTGTCAACGAACTCTGCCGATACCACACTGGTTCATCTCTTGCTATGAAGAGAGTGGCCAAAGAAGACATTGAACTTGGAGGCAAGGTGAGTCGAGAGATCCCAACGCAAATAAAATCAAAAAGAAAGAGAGAGGAGAAGAGAAGAGAAGGCTAACGAACAATAGACTATCCGCGCCGGAGAGGGTATTATCGCTGCCAACGCATCAGGAAACCGAGATGAGGAAGTCTTCCCTGATCCCGACAAGTTTGATCTCCACCGCAAGCATGAACACGATCCCCTCGGCTTTGGATACGGTCCTCATCGCTGCATTGCCGAGCATCTCGCCAAGACGGAGATGGAGATTGTATTTGGTAAGTGACAATCACCAACCTGACTTGTCCATCATTGTCAAATATCTTTGGAATCCTTAGCTAATCGTCCTGCCCTGTCTTAGAATCCCTGTTCAAGGCTTTCCCCAATCTCAAGATCGCTGTCCCTATTGACGAGATTGAAGTTACACCCCGGCACAAGGATGTCGGTGTCGTCAAGCTTCCCGTCCAGTGGTAGATGAGTTACCCGACGGAGGATCTCTGACCGAAGAGAAAATCCTACAGCAGCCTGGTTTTTTTGCTGTCCAAATTTCCTGTTAGCAAGCTGTGACGAAGTGCTGACAGAGACGGAGAATTTGACGAGATTATCGAGATAGGCTCCATTGTCCGCTACAGCAGGGGTAGGATAAACGTGGGGATCTTGATGACCAAGACGGCTCACAACGCTTACTTAAACACATGTATTAACCCAACTCAGTATAACGCAAATGCATTTCAACAGTATCTTTGAACCATTCAATTCCATCCCCATGCTTCTTCTCTCAAAGTGAAACTCGTATTACCAGTCTGTGTCCCCCCAAATCTGCACGGGGACACCTGTAAAGCAACATGAACCCTCCCCCAACTAGAAAAAAGCCCCATCTTTCGTAATCAATAAGTAACCAGCTTCAAAGCATCCCTCCCCCTCCCCTAATCGTAGGATTCCCGCCCTCGCATATTTTGTCTCTGCATTACAGTCGGATGCATTAAACCCGACCATGCAGCAAAGAAGCGGGAAAAAAGCTCAAGGATACCCTTCGGTTGTGCTACCTTCCCCCCCTGGTCAGATCATGTCCCGATGATCGGGCAGTTATCTGTCTGTAAGATGACGATAGTAGGGGAACTATGGTGTTGCTGAACTATATCGGACTAAGCAATTGTTAATAGAAGAGGCGAGAAAAAAAATAGACGAGGCGAAGACATAGACTTGCGGAGAGAAGAAAAAGTATATAGATGGGATCAACTCCCATATTATTTTCTGCTTCCTCACTCCCATCAGTCAGTCACAGTTTAGACATCAAATCACCTCTCAACTTCCAAGCCCTCTCTTCAACTCGCAAACATGAAGTTGACTTCTTTCCTCTCCGCGGGACTCCTGTCCGCCGTCGCTCTCGCCAGTGGTATGTTCTCCTTGGACTCAGACGCCACCATGGCAAATGCTTACATGATGATATAGACTTCACCTACGAGAGACTTGACAAGGACAAGGCTGTTCTTCTCGTTGTTGATATTCAAGAGGGTCTTTACCACTTGACTCGTGACTTTGATCCTACTCTGTACCGTGATCAGGCTTTGGCCCACGCTGCTCTGGGTGAACTCTTCGACCTGCCTGTCATCCTGACCACCTCCGCCGACACTGGTATGTCTGCACTCTAAATATGAAGCATGTCCTCATCAGCTAACACATCCAGGTCCCAACGGCCCTCTCATGCGAGAAGTCATCGAGCAGTACCCCGACGCTCCCCTCATCCAGCGTCAGGGCCAGGTCAACGCCTGGGACAGCGAGGAATTCCGCGCCGCCGTCAAGGCCACCAACCGAACCCAGATCATCATGGCCGGTATCACCACCGACGTCTGCACCACCTTCCTCGCCCTCTCCCTCCGTGAAGCCGGCTACTCCGTCTGGGCCAACGTCGAAGCCTCCGGAACCAACTCTGCTCTTGTCCGTGACGTTTCCAACGACCGCATGAACAAGGCCGGTGTCCAGACCGTCAGCATGTTTGCCATCCTTTGCGAGTTGATGAGAGACTGGCGAAACACCCCTGGTGCTAAGGAGGTCATCCCCTGGCTCGACCGTCACTACCCTGTCTGGGGATGGTTGGCTCGCGCTCACGCTGCTGCTGTCAGCAATGGTACCATCGTCCCCGGCGAGGACACTCTTCTCCCTTAAGTTCTAGGATAGGAGAGGATTGAAGCGGAAAAGCCACATTCAAGTAGGTGAGACACTTGAATGTCTAGTAGATAGAGAGGACGATCAAAAATAGACAACAGACATCGCCTACATTATTTGCCCCGGGGCTACACATGCCAATGTGAAATGGAATACTCCAAATTAACTGAGACAACGCGAAACGAGGATTTGCACTCTTCTGATAATTCGGAAGATTTTTATAGTATAAGACCCTTGAACGATGATCCCCCTAACACCTAATACCTCCAACTACCGTCATCAGCACCCTTGTTGTAGGCGATGCGGTGCGTATCCAATCATGATCCAGCTAATAGCCGTTACTGTTGCCGAGGTCTAAGACACCCAAGCGTCTCATGGATTGATAAACGACACTCATTCCGTTTCCGCAACTCATTCCGAACTTGAACAACGCAAGAATTTGATTCACCACAATGTCGAAACTCATCACGTATGACCAAATCGCTAAGCACAACACCCCGGAGGACATCTGGATCATCGTCAATGGTCATGTTTATGATATGACAGAGTTTGCCCCGGAGCACCCTGGAGGAGACAGCAGTAAGTCAATATTCATAATTCCGAGACCATGACTTATGGAACAAAGTAATCTATCAATTCGCCGGCCAAGATGCTTCGATTGAATATAACCGCGTCCATTCCGGCTCCTTGATTCAAAAGACCTTGGAAGAAAAACACAAAATCGGACCATTCGACACCTCAACAATTCCCCAGACACAAAACAATGAGCCATCGGATTCTACTGACGTTCTCAAACCCCCACTTCATCACATCATCAACTTATACGACTTTGAAGACATCGCTTCCCGAACTCTCCCCCAGAAAGCATGGTCCTACATCAGCGGCGCCTCCAACGACTGCATCACCCACAACGCCAACATATCCCTCCTCAAGAAAATCTGGCTACGACCTTCTATCCTCAAAAACGTATCCAGCGTGACCACCAAAACCTCCCTCTTTGGATGTCCCCTTACAGCGCCTGTTTACATCGCTCCCACAGGCGCTGTCTGCAACGCCGGCCCCGAAGGTGAACTCGCTCTGGCGCAGGGCGCAGCAAACACGGGAATTCTGCAATGCATCCCGACTTTCGCTTCCTACTTCCACGAAGAAATTCTCGATGCCACGCCGGAACACGCTTTATTCCAGCTGTACGTCAATCAAGATCGGGTCAAGTCAGAGAAGATCGTGAAAGAAGTGACTGCGTCCGGAAAAATCAAGGCTTTGGTCGTGACTGTTGATTTACCGATTGTTTCCAAGAGAGAAGCAGACGAAAGGGCCATGAAGGCGAATCAACCAGTCCCCGATACGACGAAAACACCAAGGAGCGGTATGGCTAGCCGATACGGTTCCACAATCGACCCGTCCCTGAACTGGGATGATATCGAATGGCTCAAAAACCTCACAGATCTCCCCCTCGTACTAAAGGGTATCCAGCGATGGGAAGACGCCAAAACGGCAATGCAGAAAGGATGCAAAGGCATCATTCTCAGCAACCACGGCGGACGGGCTGCCGATACGGCAACACCAGCAATCCTCCTCCTTCTCGAACTCCATCTAAACTGTCCAGAAGTCTTTGCCTCCATGGAAATCCTCGTAGAGGGAGGTTTCAGACGAGGTTCCGATATCGTCAAAGCCATCTGTCTAGGAGCCTCGGCGGTTGGTCTCGGTCGATCGTTTATGTATGCTGTCAACTACGGAAGAGAGGGTGTTGAGCATGCGGTGTCACGTAAGTTTTGCGTTCTTGATTGACGGTCTTCTGCTAATGATGTGTAGTTCTGCAAGATGAGATCGAGACTGCCATGCAATTATGTGGAATGTCTGATCTGATGAGGGATGCCAACCCTGATTTTGTGAATACCTCGGAAGTTGATGCATTGGTGTTTCGAAAGAAGCATCCTTATGCTAGAAAGGTGGTCAAGTCAAAGTCAAAGCTGTAAAAGGTGGTATCATATATCGAATGAGAAGCCTATCATACTCAGAATCATACTACAAGAGATCAAGCACATTTGAGATTCAGAGCAACATGACAAATAAATAATATATTGATGTCTTACCACCGAGTTCAGATCGCCTTTTAAATCTTTAATAGCTCCCTATCCTGCCGTATTAGTATGGAAAACTTCCTTCGGGTGCTTTCTCTAATAACCCAGCTTCCCGTTGTAGCTTATCTTGCTCGTGCAGATAGGGTAGAAGAATACCATCCCAATGATGCCGACCCTTGTACGTTGACGTCCAATCATCCCACTGCTCAATAGCTTCAGCCAGTCGTCCTGGAACATGGGGCTCTTTGGCGATTGTGGTGATGGGTTCGAAATATGTCCGGACTGTGAACAACAGGGCACCTGAGCGGGGCAGTCGTCGGAGTGATTGCCTCTCGGATCGGAAGTAGAGGTCATCGATGGTGAGACCAACATCGTTGGCCGTTTCCCATGCTTTGAGGTGTTAGACCAGCAATGGCACGATGTTCAAGGTTCCACTTACATGCCACCTCTGTTCCCTCCTGCTTTCCCATACGATGGGACCAGTGAAGTCCGTCATCGAGTTGGAGGAAAAACTATCAATTGTTAGATGTAGATATAACGTCCACATTCATTGACGTACATTGTTGCGAACGACTGGCTTGTCTGGCTGCATTGACTTGAAGAAGCGGTTCATGGATTTCTGCAGCTTTGTCGGGTAGTGAGGCACCTTAGCTTCGAGGTGTAGTGTATCGAGAGACATGCGGAACTTTTCACTCAGTCGCCAGAAGCCGGGTAGGCAAACCGCGCCGGCGTCGAGGTGGTATTGATCATCTGTTCTTGGACGTTAATCATAGCGAAGGTCGTTTTGCTTGTGGCAATGACATACCATCTTCCCTAACCATGACGATGAGGTCATCTTGGACCAGCTTAGCTGCGATTGTCAAAGCATCGGTGGGGTTGGCTGCTTCTGTTAGTTGATGAAGCATTCATTCGGCAGGATGAACATTACCAGCAGGGTACTTGAACTCTTCTCCTGTCAAAGTGTTTCGCAGTATGCCATTATAGAGCTGAAAGATTTTGGGATAGCGGGCAGTAAGATATGCCGTCAGCTCTTCCAAGACCTCGAAACAGGCATCTCTGGTGACAGCGTTGTCGACGTATTGGATATGGGCACCAAGGTCCTTGTTCAGCTCGGATACTTTAAGGTCATGATACCGTATAAAGTTGGAGTCCATCTCGATCCAGTTGTCCCAATCCATCTTTCGGATACCCATAGTGACGTGGTTAGGCCCATGGCGGAAGGGTCGATATAGTTGAGGTTTTGTGCTGTCGAGATCGAAATCAAGCAATGGTTTCGGCTTGGGAGTCACGAATCTTTCCGGGTCTTGGGCTATACCTGCGGGGGATGTCAACTCAATATTTCAATAGATGTGCTCAATGGATCGTGGCATACTCTTCTGCCTCTGCATGAATTGATATCGATACAGTAGGTAGAGTAGAGCGATTGCAACAACCGCGTAGAGTGCAACATCTTGGCGCAGATACAGTGCATTGATAGCAGAAGACATGGCAAGTGATGATAGTGGGAGTTTGGAGGTTTGATTGACGCCTGGTTGAGCGAGTGCTAGAGATCGTCTACTTAAAGATAATGACGGTGGAGAAGTTGTGTGTGTGTGTGACGTCCGGGTCAACCAGGTCAGAAAAGTTGCCTCTTCAGGACCGTGTTGGACTTGTCAGTGGCCACATCACTGTAGCGCTTGTAGGTGTTATGATAACGTTAGGCGATAATGAAGGCTAAAGCGCAACCTAAACCACCATAAGGTATGCAAGCCGTAGACTGTAACAGGAAAATTTAAGGGCCATGATCATGAGTCTATCGTGACAGGACACACGTTTTGTGTCAACAACATGGCTAGGTTGGTGAATGAGAATCTCGTTCTCGGGTGCATACAAGATATGGCCTAGCATAAGACGTCTTGGATTGGTGAAAGGGGAAAAAAGATATCTGATCCACCATATAAGCTCACCTCAGAAACATGTATGCTTCAAATTTGCTCCGTTCTTCTCTATCTCATCATCTTCTTTTTTCCTTCTCTGTCTCGAATCTCTCTCTACCCGTGGTTTACCTTGTTGCGCTGAACCCCTCAGTGATACCTTATCCAAATTGCCCGACTTTCCAGTCACTAAAGTGGTAGGCGGTCAGGGAAATTTACAGGGAATAATTCGAGAAAGCCCCGCCCAGATAAGTAATCGGACACACTAATCCCCGATAGGCAATTTGATAGCCCAAATTCACATCGCTCCCTAACACGAGGCCATCGTTTCGCATCATTTCATCACGCCCATCTAAAAAACCAAGACATCTCCCACGATTCCCGAACATGCCCCGGCCTCTCGAACAACCCGCTTTTAACAATCTGCATGCTTTGCAAGCCAACAAATATGGGATGATTTGTTCTTATCCCACACTCGAACGCTGTCAACACCAATCAACACCCTCTTCAACCGTCTCCATGCACCCCAGATTCTCACTTCTCCACACAAACTTGAAGCCACACACCATATCCAGTAAAGTGACAAGTCCTTGATCACGGAGCACTTCCCCGCCTTGCTTTCGAACCGAACTCTCAATTCGCATCCCATGCTTGCTGGCCATACCAGTACCTGTGCTTGCTAATACCAGTCACCTGGAACCGAGGTTCTGGGCCTCACCCTGGACTCTACTCTTCTCGATTGTCCGTGCCTGTCACTGGTCGTCCCGTTTTCTTACCTTACCGAGCTTCCGTTGTCGTCGTCATTCATCTCCACCGTCGACAGACCCTTCTTGTGCAGCTAACCATTTCATGGACCTGTCGCAAAAGAAACGTCGTGTTCGTGTCGTAGAAGGCTCATGCTGGCCCTGCAAGAAGCGTCGCATTAAGTGCGACCTCGTCAAACCCTCGTGCTCCAGATGCAACAAGATCGGAGCCACATGCGACTACAACAGCCGCCTTATCAGATGGAGTACCAGGCCTGCCGTTACTGTCCCCTCTACATACCCCGTCACAGGCCGCGACGAACAACTAGCAGCGTCGCTTGCCGTATATGAGAAGCGAGCTCTCGATTACTTCCACGGTCGCTTCTGGCCATTGCTTACCACCTCGACCGAACCATGCGCACCACCTACTTTGATCGCCCTCGAGCATCGCGTCGTCCTACTTGCGACATGTGTTCTGGCCGACTCACATCGCTGGCTACAGGACGGGAGGAACAGCCGAAGCATTCTTAACGTCAAACGACTCGAGTGTCTTGCCGCACTCCGGAGGGAAGTCGACGGCTGCTGCGACAAGGATGACGGGCCCCTGCACACTCTACTATTTGCGGTGCTTTTCCTCTACTTCCATGATGGTTTTCTGGAATGCGCACAGCCTTCTGCTTCCACATCTAGCCATCGAGATGGAGTCTTGGCAATCCTAAATAGACTTGGGGGTATCACAAACGTCATGAGTAGAGGGCAGGACCCTCTGCATATGCTACTCTCCGAGTTCGCATCGACCGACCTGACAGCAGCCATGCTCCGGGGTCGACCGCCATCATTCCCGCCATCCATTTGGGAAGTTGTCGGCAAAGGTGCAGCCTGGTGGGGGAGGGATTCTTTTGGTGATTGTTCATTATCAGCCGTCTTCCAGGAAATCTCCAACATGGCATTCTACCTCGACGATACGACCAACATGAGGGAGCAGTTCTCCATTGACAGGATACGGGCTTTCGAGGCTGCGCTACGCCCAACCTATGCCCCTCTCGCTGTCGAAGACCTCTCTTCAACAGATGATACCCCCGATACCCCAACTGAACGAGACACAGAGGCCGCACAGGCATACGCACTGGTCAGAGCCTTCCAGCACTCCGCCCTCATCTATCTCTACAGAGCCATCTGCGGTCTTCCCATGCATCACCCTCTTGTACAACAACACACCCAATCATGTCTAGACGGCATCTTTGGAATTCAACGCCCATCCAAAATCCTCAACTGCGTCGTCCTCCCGCTGTGCATCGCAGGCGCACACGCCCAGTGTCCCAAGCAGCAACGTGGGGTGCGAGCAATGACACACATGATCTACAACGAAATCCGGTTCGCCTCGGTGCAAGCTGCGGGGGCCATTCTGGAGCATATATGGGAGACGTCGCACGAGGGAATCTCTTGGAGGGACATGTTCGAGCATTTAAACCCACAGGCCATTATTCTGTAGCGTGTACTGTAGAGGCAATTTGAAACCTCGTCTTGTTGAATAAGTTAAAGCTGTAGCTTTTTTTTTTCTGAACTACTACTGTGAAGACGCAGTCACCATCAGTCGGTTGTGGATGGTCATGGGAGGAATCTATCACAGCTATTACAAGTGCTGCGTCCATGAATTAAGCTATTCTCGCATACATGTCATTGCCACCATTCCAGCAGAAACAAAGGTAAAAGCACGTCCTATGCCAGTCCAAAGCTTCTTGGAGTTAGCTCTCTGATGTTGTACATGTGTTACACCATAAGTAGATGCTTGGAGGCTATATGCTGTGAACTGATGCAATGTAGCACTCCATCAAGGTACTGTAGCATTGTCTGGTTTTTTGCGAAGCCACATCTGCCGCACAAAAGAGGTTTGGTATGTACATATATCCCCAAATGATGAGACCGCGACAGCAAAGAGTCTGAATCTTTTGTCTTCCTCTATCTGTCACTCATCCTCCTCTTTCGCTTTCCATCTCTGGTTCTCACCAGTGCTGCCGAAAAGCACCGCGGTGCCAAATAAACGATGAAAAGAAAGCGAAGCGTATGGTGCCTGGCATTCCACCTACTTGCATGAAAGTGACATTTTTTTTTCTCAGCCAGGCATAATGTAACGGGAGGATTGAAGAAAAAGAGTTAAAACTTTATCAAAAATATTGCTTTGAATTTCTTTTTTTGTCTGCATATCATCATAATTTACTGGTGTCCACATAGTTGAACAACATGTCTTATGTTAACTTGAAGCTTGTCAGAGTCACCGCTCTCATTTACTGCTCTACCAATCATAAAGATACGGATCGAGAACAGTCAGCCATCGGTTCAGTTTTTTTCTCTCTATTTATTGCCAAGAGCTGTGATCTTGCTACTGAACCCCGGGCAGAAGACCCCAGATGGTTGAAGAATATCTCCGACAGACTCGAATTCTTCGTGAAGCAATCTCGCGACTAGTTGACCAATAACGGGCCCGTTCCATCGGTGGCAGCGAACCTGCTGTCGTTGTTGTTGCCGCTGCTATCCTCTCCCTGTCATGCTCCCCTTCACTTCGACCCCAACCTGGACCTACAGGACTTCAAGGAGAACCATTTCGCGATATGGGAAGTAGTGGCAAGTAAAGATATAAGTGACAAGGTCAAATTATAACAGCAATAATCGTAAATGTGATCGGAGTGCCCGTCTATGAATATAAACAAGGAAGAAAAACCAGTCCACTGCTTTCATAATTGTATTGGGCGTCTATATGGCAATTCTACGTTCTAGCAGTAAGTTCTAGTCGGTAGCGAATTGACAGAGTAGAATAGGTACTAACTAGTCAAGCAGATACTGTAAAGATCTTTAGACGAAGTCCTCCTGATAGCAAAATATACCTGTATACATCGGGATGCATATGTGAAAGGCATTCGCTTGCGTTATGCCAAGTTAAAGCTTGTCGGGGTTATTACTCTGGTCTTTTCACCGTGTGCCATACTATAAATATAAAGAACATGGCCGAGTTGCCTGAACCATCATGCCAGTTCAATGATTGATCTCCATTCCTTCGTTGCCTTGAACCATAATTAAAGATTCTACTATTTATCAACGAGAACGAAACAGAGTAAGGTAATAAATATAAATGACACCCAGCTGGCTTATTTACGAAACTGCCCCTCCAACAACAACAAAAATCTAATGCTTTATTTTGTTCAGTGAACAATACTCGGCTTACGCAGGTCTGGGACAGATCATCCAGGTCTTGGTCTACATCAACCGAACCACCGCAGCATCGACAATCATAGCAGGGGCGAGGACGGCGATAACGAGAACGATGACGGTGGCAGTGGGAGATGCGATGGCATTGATAACGAACGTAGTGTTGCCAGGGATGTGCACGATGTTTGTCCTTGAAACGGCTTGGAAAATTTGGAGAATCTGGTGTCACTTCTCAAGATCGGGGGTTGGTCCAGGTCCCTCGCAAGACTTCAGGGATGCACAATATCAGAGTCATGTCAACGAGATAGCCCGGGCTGTTGAGAAGCTTCAGGCCAATACCAGGTCCCAGGAACACACCCGGATTGTTGATAGAGTTGTCCCAATTTTCGAGGAAGCCTTGGCCGACGCCAGCTTACAGCAACAGCTTCGCATCGATGAGGCAGTCGTCCGAGCTATGGAAAGATACCGAGCAGACGCGAGGTCATGGGAAAAAACTCGCATCGACGACGCTGTCGCCCGAGCTATGGAAAGATTCCGAGCAGACGTGAGCTCACGGGAACAAACCCGCATTAATGGCGCAGTTGTACCAGCTGTCGATGGGCTCCAGGCGACCGACCAACTCCTCGAAGCTACCGGGAGGCTTCAGGCGGCCGACCGACTCCTCAAAGAAGCAGTTTCGCGACTTCATGAGCAGGAGGTTGGCAGCACCATCCCCATCCCCAGCAACTCTCCCGGACTCCGCGCTGCTCTCCCTCCCATAGCCTTGGATCCAGGTAACCATGACTCTCGTGCTAGGAGCAGCACCGTATGTAGCAGAGCAAAGCAGAGAGTAAAGCAAACAGACCACAATGAATAGAAGGGCCAAGCAGAAAGAAAAGTGGGAATATCATTGTGCAGATGATAATGACAATGACAATGACAACGAAAATGATAATGGTGGTGGTGATCGGAGTGGGAAGGGAAGTTGGACGTACCCCCATGGTATCTCTACTATACTGTTCTCGTGAAAGATGTTTTGTGCCTAAGGTAGGTAAGTAGGCAGCTTGTGTGGGGTCAGTCATTGGGCTGCTGGATGTCAAAAGCCCCCCAAGGGCTTAGGTTAGGTGTATTCAGTATACCTAGTCTATTGCTGGCGCAGGAGGGATCTAGGTAGGACTTGACGACATGTTCCCTAATTCTAGGTAGGCACTCGTAAGTTAGGTTGATATATAACACAAGATGTATTGCTCCTGCCCATTTAACAAGACATGCTTCTCAAATGAAGAAACGCATAAACAAGGAGATAGGTAGAATTCGAGAACAATTTCATCTCACCAGCAATCCCAACAACCTCAACAACACCAGCACCAGCACCAGTGACGAAGACAACGACGAAGACGACGACAACGAAGACGACGACAACGACAACGACAACGACAACGACGATAACGACAACGATGACGATGACGATGACGATGACGATGACGATGACGAAGATGACGACGATGATGATAATGATGGCGATGGCCCATGGAGCCGTCGGTGCTCCCTATGCGGATAGGGACGAGAAGGAGAATGCGTACTTCATAGCAAGTACGGCGGGAGGTTGGGCGACGGTTGTCGCCCCAATTGTCACCATTGTAATCTAGTTGATAAACAGATGGTCGACAAGTGAGGCCGATATTGCCCGGGCCGATGCCGCCGCCGCCCGCCGAGACGCCCAGGATGCCCGGGCCGAGACCGCCGCTGCCCAGGCTCAGACCGCCGACGCCCGTGCCGAGATCAGGGCCGCTCGTGCCGAGATCAGGGCAGCCCGTGCCGAGATCAGGGCAGCCCGTGCCGAGACCACCTCCGAGCGTGCCAGAGCCCAAGAAGCACTCTCCCAGCTGGCGGACGTCCGCGTCGCCATGGGCGAGGCAGCGGTTCGCGCCGAGGCTGCCAATCGTCGTGCTGAGGACGCTGAGGCCCGCCTGCGGGATGGGCAGACTGTTGCCGCTAGCTTGGCCTCCTCCGCTGCCACCTTCTCCTCCGCCGCCGCCTCTCTCTCCAACTCCGCCGCCGCTGTCAGCCGTGGTCTCGAGCAGACCACGGCTGACAGCGGCGGCGGAGTTGGAGAG